>JAKJXN010000051.1:0-244196 GCA_022225945.1 Didymella pomorum | reverse complement strand
CCAGGAGCCAGTCAGCGAGAGCTGGGTCACGCGCTTCATCAACAAGTACGCCATCGATCTCGTCTCTCAATACTCAACGGGTATGGACGCCGATCGCCACAACGCCGATTCCTACGTTAAGTACGAGCTGTACTTCAACCTGCTACAGCAGAAGATCGCTCAGTATAAGGTTAACGCTCAGCACACGTACAATATGGATGAGAAGGGCTTTATGATTGGCGTCACCTCAAGAACCAAACACGTGTTTAGCAGGCGTATGTGGGATAAGAAGGAGGTCAAAGCATCACTTTAAGATGGCAATCGTGCCTAGGTGACGCTTATCGCGTGTGTTTGCGGTGATGGATCAGCTCTGCCGCCAGGCCTCCTCTACGAGTCCGCTAACAGCACCATCCAATCACGCTGGGTGGAGGAAATTAAGCTAGGGGTACACTCTGTGCTTATTTCCTCATCGCCTACAGGCTGGACTAACAATAAGTTAGGCCTTGCTTGGCTTAAACAGGTCTTTGATCGCTTCTCTAAGGCCAAAGCTTGAAGAAAGTACCGCCTCCTAATCCTTGACGGCCATGGCTCTCATGTGACAATGGACTTTATTAACTACTGCGATCAGAACAAGATACTGCTGGCTATCCTTCCTCCTCATTCGACCCACACGCTGCAGCCGCTTGACAAAGTTATGTTTAAGCCTCTGTCATCTGCGTACTCAAAGGAGCTCACAATACATCTTTACAGCGGTCAAGGGCTATCAGTAGTCAAGAAGAGCGACTTCTTCCACCTGTTCTAGAAGGCCTAGGTCAGCACGTTTACTCAGGAGTTGATACTTAGGTCCTTTAAAGCGACGGGTATATCGCCCCTTCAGCCCAACGTCATCCTCCAACGCTTCGCTAAGGACACGCCTGAGGCTTCTGACAGCAGCACAAGCTCATCTTTAGTCTATTCTAGCAAGGATTGGCTCAAAATAGAGACTCTGTTGCGGAAAGTAGTAAGGGATAAGACTAGTAAGGAGCTAAGGAAGATCACCCGTTCGCTCCACCACATCTTAATTCAAAATCAGCTCCTCCACCACGAGAATTAGGGCCTTAAAGAGGTTATTAAGACTTAGAAGAAGCACAAGAACAAGAGCAAAGCTCTTCAATTCCAGCCTCGCAAGGAGTATCACAGTAGAGCTGAGTTCTACTCTCCTAGCAGAGTAGAGAAAGCACGCACTAATGAGAGGACAAAGCAACAGAACCAGAAGGCAGAAGAACTTAGAAAAGCAGAGATAACAAAGCTCAGGCACGCTAACAAGCTATACAATAAGAAGATCGCTCAGGAGAGGCGTGAGCAACGGGCGAGAGAGAAGGAGGAGCGTGAGCGAGTTAGAGCTAAGAAGGCCGAGGAAGCAGCCGAACGCAAGGCTCAAAGAGAGCGTAAGAAGCAAGCTCGCGACGCTCAAAAAGCTGTACAATTGCCCCAAAGAGGTAAGCGAAAGGCCTCACAGTCTGCAGCACTAAGAAAGAGGCAGAAACGTGGTACAGTGGCTGCGCGGCGTAGTGTTGTTGCTGCAGAGCCTCCTGCGGCACCTCGCACCCACACCACCCGCAGCGGCAGAACAGCAACTGTATACAATTAACTTGTATGAGAGAATATCGTCGCATAGGCCTATAGAACAATCCACTAAATTATCCTGTAATAATAACTATTGTATGTGGCTGTACAGCCTCATTTTTGCAGGTGCTTGTTAGGGTGGTTCGGCGCGTTGACTGAATCCGCGCGTTGAGTGCACGGACACGGTAGTCTCCGAGTCTCTACCTTGGCGCAATCTAACGCGACTTCTGCCGAAGTAATCCTGCGATAAGGTTTCGCAGGAAGGTCCAAACCCAAAGGCTTTAGTCGTTAGGAGGTCTCTGGTATCCTGACTGTTTTGCTGAACAATGCGTGGTAGCAGCACTGACTTAGGTAGCAGAGTGCTCTGAGTCGGTCTAAAGTAACAACTGAACAAGTTGCGATATTATTTAGAGGCTGTCACTGGCTGGGACGAGCTTTTGAGTATAATGTAACGACGCAGGATGATAGAGGGCTCTGAAACGTGTGGGAATCCGCTACGAGGTGTATGGGAGCAC
Organism: Didymella pomorum; assembly: GCA_022225945.1. Lineage (NCBI taxonomy): Eukaryota > Fungi > Ascomycota > Dothideomycetes > Pleosporales > Didymellaceae > Didymella > Didymella pomorum. The sequence continues at coordinate 242,097 of JAKJXN010000051.1, read as the reverse complement.
TGGGACTAGGACACAGGAGATTCCTCTATTCCTATAGGTCTTGTATGAAGGATACTGAAAAGCTACTAAACACTACTTGCTACCTACGTGCCTTTATATCCTGTCTGATAGTTAGGGGTAAGGATAGGGGCTTGTGAATAACCAGGATCCGGTTTGAGGCTAATTCGGAAGGGTGTCGGCTCCTGCTCGACTGTGTTCTGACCTGGTTTTCACAGTAACGGTGCTAGAAGCGCGTAACCCAGCTATTAGAGCAGGGTTGTAAGGCAACAGAGGATGCGAAATTCTGTATTATATGCCTTATAGGTGCTAAGCAACGCGTTAATAGCTCCTGTATATACTTGGCTAGATCTAACTCCTATTATTAGCTGAGTTTTCGTTAATTATCGTTGGCGACGTGTCGGGGAACCTAATTGAGTCGATGCGCGCGCGACAACGTTAAGCGATTAACACCATGTTTTTTTGCAATTGTTGTATATACAATTTTTTCGTTAGGCTGTAAAGCACGTATCTCATCAAGCGCTTCTTGAATTCCTGGCATTAGTGGTTGAGTAATTACGCGTTGAAGTTGTGTTGTGAATCGCGATTACCGTGCATTGGTTGAATCCGTGCATTGGGTGCACGGATTCGCGTGATGCACGCTCACCCACCTAAACAGCCATACAAAAATGAAGCTGTAGAGCCACATACAATAGCTACTATTACAAGATAATTTGGTAGATTGTTCTATAGGACTAGGCGACAATATTCTCTTCTACAAATTAATTATGTAGAGTTGCTGTTCGGCCGCTGCGGGTGGTGTAGGTGCGAGGTGCGGCATGAGGCTTAGCAGCAACAACACCATGCGCAGTAGCCACAGTACAACGCTTCTTCTGTACTCTTGCTGCAGGAGCTGTTAAGGCTTTGCGCTTGCCTCTTTGAGGCAATTGTACAGCTTTTTGAGCGTTGCGAGCCTGTCTATCACGCTCTCTTTAAGCCTTGCGTTCGGCTGCTTCTTCAGCCTTCTTAGCTTTAAGTTAGTCGCGCTCCTCCTTCTCCCTTGCCCGTTGCTTACGCCTCTCCTGAGCAATCTTCTTATTATATAGCTTATTAGCGTGCCTAAGCTTTGTTATCTCTGCTTTTCTAAGTTCTTCTGCCTTCTAGTTCTGTTGCTTTGTCCTCTTATTAATGCGTGCTTTCTCTACTCTGCTAGGAGAGTAGAACTTAGCTCTACTGTAATACTCCTTGCAAGGCTAGAACTAAAGAGCTTTACTCTTGTTCTTATGCTTCTTTTAAGTCTTTAGTACCTCTTTAAGGCCCTAATTCTTATGGTAGAGGAGCTGATTTTGAATTAAGATATAGTAGAGCGAGCGGGTGATCTTCCTTAGCTCCTTACTAGTCTCATCCCTTACTACTTTCCGCAATAGAGTCTCTATTTTGAGCTAATCCTTGCTAGAATAGACTGAAGAAGAGCTTGTGCTGCTGTCAGAGGCCTTAGGCGTGTCCTTGGCAAAGCGTTGGAGGATGACGTTAGGCTGAAGGGGTTGGTTGGTTAGTTGGTATTCATTTTACGTCTAATGATGAGGATTAAGTCCACTATCTCGCCTCCTGAAGGGCATATACGACGTGCTAAGCTATAGAATTACAGTGCTAGCACACTACCCTAGAAAGCATTTTTTGCGTACGCGGGTATTACTACCATGTTAGAACTACAGCTCCCCATCCAGTTAGGGAGACTAAGCAATTTGTGTGCATTAGGGTAGATCCCTTGTGTGTGTTTAGAGGCAGTTAAGTGCCGTAAGAGTAAAAGGGAGAGAAGGAGATTATAGGGGAGAGTTAGAAGAGGAAAGCAGGGGAAAGAGTACAGCTGTTTGCTGCTGTTGCAGCACAGGGTGAGTTACTGGGGGCAGACCTTGGTGTAGTACTGTGTGAGCTGGGTGAAGGCTTCAAAAGCCTCTAGATCCCCAATTAACACAGCCGTATACGCTAGACTATCGCCCCAGCTAGACAGTGGTATAGGTGGTCGAAGTAGCCACTGGCTAAAGGCCCCTAGGGTCTTGCGGCAGAGCGCAAGGTGCTCTAGCGTCTTGTCGCGCCTGCATGAGCAGGTGAGTGTTGCGTCGTTGTAACTGAACTTTCCCTAGTACTAGGTAAAGTTGCCGTGCATAGATCGAATTGCGAGCAGTCTAGACAAGATGGCTCTTAGTAGGTCTAGTTCCGGTAGTCTGCTGTGTAGTAAGTAGCCCAACTCCTTGTTGAAGTCGTACGTGGGACGAAGTCCTCTGATACGGGTTCTGTTGGTTCTCGCGGATGAGTGCTGGTTCTGGAACGGTAGGGTGAGTTATCAGACAAAGTCCAATATACAACTCGGGTTGGTTCGATGACAGGCGACAGGATTGACTGGCTATAGTATCGAGGGTTGAGATTCCAAGAAGTAACTTGATTGACGAAGTTGAACACGAGCCATAAGGGCTGTGTTCCTACTTGCTATATACTGCGACAGTCCCATGAGTCCCAGAGTCTCATAGGACTGAGTCTCATGAGACCGTAGGACCTGTGAGACAAGGAGTGGCTCTCATTAGTCCGTTGTCCTAAAGTCCCCGGGTTCGTTTATTACTTGTCCCAATGGGACGCTTTACCTAATTAGTTCTAGCGCGCCCCCGTGCATCTTTGTTGTTTAGGTGGGGTGCGGTCTCCAACAAGGTCGTCGTGCCGCCTTGTAATACTTCCCACCGTACATAACCGTGCATCCCCTGGGTCTCTGTTCATGTTCGTAACACTCCTATCTTTTGTACCATGTAGAGAGGCTTTCTTTCTTCTTAGACTACTAGGTCTGCTGTGAGTCGTGCAGTGCTTTGCGAGCGATGGACTTGATGCCTGCTAGTGTAGGAAGAGCAGCCTTTCCAGTAGGGAGTGATGGGTAGTGGGCTTCTAGGTTAGCTAGCCTATCTGCTGCTTCGTTTCCTTTGATGCCTAGGTGTCTAGGGGCCCATTTGATAGAGACGTCGTGGGTCTCCATGGCACCATGGCACTCTAGGAAGGCCCATTGAGAGGTAGGGGATGCGCTGCCCCTCAGGCACCATATCACTGAGGTGCTGTCTATGCACAGCCAGATTCGGCGAGTGCGGAGCGCTGGTTGTCTTATAGTGTGCTGGAGGCCCCTCTATGCTCCTACTGCTTCCGCGTCGAAGACGTGTGAGGTAGGGTGAAGTGACCCACGTCTAGTATGAAGTTGTTTTCCGTCTTGATATACTGCAAAGCTATAGGTAACCCGCTTTTCTCCTTCTGTTATGTACTGTTTAGAGCCATCTAAGAAGATTATAACATCTAACAGTAGCAGCTAAGCCCACTATTCTTAGAAAGCCGTAGCTACCGTCTTCTTGTCTAAGCTAAGCGTTGGGTCTGTTTAGCAGCTAGGTAAGTAGTGAGGGGATGTTAGTATTGTCCTAGGTATCTTAGACAGAAGAGATCCTAGATACTAGACTTTAGTCCGCATTTGTTGCAGCTTTCCAGCTGTCTAGCCTATGCTCATCCTTATAGCTGCTGTGCAGCTAGCCAGTAGATGCTCTGCATCTGTTGTGCGTAGATAGGTTGCAAAACAGAGTTTAGCTTCTTCTAACGCAGTAGCAGCTGAGGGTAGTCCAGCGTCTTAGAAGAGAGTAGCAGTAGGGGTTATTTGCCACACAGGGAGGATGCCTCTTGCGGCTGTAGCTAGTGTTTTGTCTATAACAGCTATGTGCCACCTAATATAGGTGCTGACTTCGGCTGGTCTGCTAGGTTTAAGTGTGCGTAGAGGTTTGGTACGGCCTCTGTACCAGCACTCGGCCTCATACAGAAGGGACGGGTATATGCAGGCCATGGTGGCCTTGCGGAGGGAGCTGGCTGGTGGCCTGTTGGCTGTGTTTGCTAGGCTGCGGACGTGGTAGGCTACCTTGGCTGCTTTTGCGTTATGTGTGGCTACATGTTGCTTAAAGGTAAGTTTGCAGTTAAACTAAATCCCTAGCTATTAGAGAGCTAGCTGGGTTCTTAACCCGCTTAGTAAGATTAGGTTAATTGTAAGCTGCTTGTCTACTACACAGGGTGGCGCGTAGCTACTCTTTTGTTAAGTAAGGTAGATTATTTCCTGTTTTTCTAGGGCAAAGGCGACCTTGTTATCTGTACCCTATGCTCTAATCTGTTGTAGGTCTGCTGCCAGCAGCTAGACATTCTTATCTAGGGAGTGTAAGGCCTAATATAAGCATATATTATCTGCGTATCTGAATCTTCTTTTTGTGTCTGCAGATAGCAGCTCTGCTAGGTACAGTGTGTACAGGACTGGGGAGAGAGGTGAGCCCTGCGGTGTGCCGCAGGCGACTAGGTAGCTAGGGGTAGTGGCTTGGCCTAGGCGGACTTAGACCCTTTAATTAGTGAGAAAACAGTTGACAAAGAGAATAGTCCTTTATAGCTAGCCCTGTTCGGCCATCTAGTGCAGCAGGCGGTTCTTAAGGAGAGCGTTAAAGGCGCCTTGCACGTCTAAGGTAACTATTGTGACATGCTAGCCTTTTGCCCACGCAGCTTCAGTATCGTGGGTGAACGCTGCAGTAAGATCTACAGCAGAGCGCTTTAGGAGGGCGCCTCTATGCTGAGGGCTGAGGATCTTGTGGGTTATAGCAGTCTACGCGATTCTTCTAGCTACTGTCTGTTCGAGACCCTTTCTGATGCAGGAGAGCAGTGCTATAGGTCTCTAGGATTAGGGCGACGTCTGGTCCTTCTTTCCTACCTTAGGTATCATGGCCACCTCTGCCAGCTTCCACTGTGCTGGGAAGTGGTTGAGTTTGAGGCATTGCTGGAAGATTCTTCGTATGAGTTGCCCTACCTGCGCCTAGCAAGCACGGAGAAGTCGCACAGTAGAGCGGTTAGTGCCTAGTGAGGTGCTGGTGACCCCTACTGTGTTCCGTTCGGCTTCCTCTAGTGAGATGTGTGTGCTCTACGGGAGAGTGGCTGCATTCTCCTGGTCTGGGTAGCCTCTGGGGTTATCCTCTGCTGTGTACTAGTTGAGGACTTCCTCTCTTAGGGCCTTAGCCTTCTCTAGGGGGTCTGAAATAGTTATGTTGTTTACTATAAGAGGAGTGTCCTAATTTTCTGGTATAAGCTTGTGCCAGGCAATGATCTTAAACAGGTCCTTGTTGTCTTTAGCGTTGTTAATAACATGCCTCTAGTATTGCCTCTTAGCCTGTTGGACCGTAGTCTTAAAGGCATGTCTCCTCTCTAGTAGACTGTCCTAGCAGAGCTGCCTAGCATGTTTGTAGGCCTAGTAGGCAGTCTTGCACTCCTAAGTCCACTAAAGCGCAGCGCGTCCTTCCTTGCGATTAAGCTTGCCTGCTGTTTGTATAGAGTGCTGCACAGTCTCCGTTAGCAGCGCGACACAGTGGTCTAGTTGTGCTGCATCCTATGTAGTGCGCGGATCAGGGATGCTCTAGACGCCTATTTCCACTAGCCTAGTGAACTTAGGTAAGCTTGCCTCTGCAACTCTGTAGTGGTGCTGGTCTAGGTGCGGAGTACTAAGTGTAGAAGTAGAGACAGAGGTTACTATTGTCTTATAGTCTAAGCTGCAATGCATGCTAGCATTAACAGCAGACTAGGCAAATGGGATGTTAGAGAAAGTAAGGTTAAGGACATAGCTAGCGCAGTGTGTTAGCTGCCCTAGCACACTAATGTAGTCTATAGAGGCGTTAGCAGCCCACCTGGCGAGCCCTATGCCGCCGCTGGCTGCAGAAACAGAAGGCTTAAAGGATTTGTGTCTAACGTTAAAGTCCCCTCCTACAACGCAGTGTTGGGGGGGCGTAAGGTGCGTAACGTACTGGAGTACGTCAGGGGTAAGTGGCTGTCTGTAGCAGTTGAGTATCGAGACTCCGTTCACGACAGCCCACAGCAGGTCTGGGTGGTCGAGGCTTTGTCTAGCCTGGAGCGTTAAGTGGTATCCTTTGCGGATGTAGGTTATCACCTGAGGGCGGGTTGCGCCTAGTGCGTTAGGAGCGTCCTAGGTGCTAATGGGTGCGAGGTGTCTAAAGCCTAGGTAGGTGGAGGTCCTTGACTTGGCACAGGTGAAAGGCTCTTAGACGCATACAACATCTATGTCCTTCTAAAAGGCCGCTTCTAGGATTGTAATGTGGCAGGGTGAGCTCCTGCTAATGTTAGCCTAGCATATGCGGAGCTGGTCTCTCTGCTAGCTAGGCTGTTGTTGCCTGTTGCGGGCGGAAGGTGTATATTGGCGTTCTAACATGTAGATGGTGACTTACCGCTTATGCTGATGTCCTCCCTCTCTGAGGTTGAGGGGTTAGTGTAGATGGTTGATTGTGGGAGCAGACTGTTGGCTGACATGTCCCTTACGTTTAGGTTTGTATGGCCTGCAGTGGCCCGTCTTGGTCTCTTTTCTCTACTAGTGGTGGGCAAGGATGCTTAAGAGGCGCTGCTTGTTCTAGTTGGAGCTGCCCTGCTATCCTCTTCTAGTGCCCGCCCCCGTGGAGGAGGGTGGGGGGCCGATACCTCCTGCGCGGCCTCCAGAGGGGTATCTTCATGCTGAGGCGATGTCTGATTAAGGGTCTCCTCATGCTGCGGCGTTGCCTGGTTAAGCGTCTCTTCTACCGTCCTGTAGAGATGCTGGTATGTTGCTCTGCCTGCGCGGCGGATAGCGTTTAGTTCAGTCTTAGTGGGCTTGATGATGTGTCCATGCACCCGGCGAGGGGCAGCGGGGCAGTTGGAGTGACTAGCTGGGTGTGGGCTATGGCAGTTGGTGCACTTGGCTTTATGAGCACAGTTGTCCCTATAGGGCCCTTGGTGTCTATCTGTGCGATCCCCGCAGTGCGCACAGCGGGCTAGCTGAGTACAGCAGGCAGCGTTGCAGTATTGTTGGCAGCCTAGGTTGTATTGCTCTATAGTAGGGTGTTTGTGGATTTCTTTAGAGAATTAGCTGGTGCTAAAGAGCTGAAATGAACGGACTAGCTCCTTATATGATATAATCTAGGTAGTTAGGCTATATTAGTTGGCCCTGTGTTGGGAGGTTCTGCAGCTAACTGGCTGCTTGCCTGTTTGCGAGCGGACCTCTTCCTCGACCAGCTGGGTGGTAGTAGGTAGTTCGGTGCCGTCTAGAGTCTGGAACGAGCTAGGTACTCCTTGTACAGCGTAGTTGATCCAGTGTTCTAGGACTCTAATTGTATCTCCGCCTAGGGCTTTTACCACAAGCTCCTGGTTTTCTTGGGTCAGAAGTTAGTCTCTAATGGTTCTACTTGCTGGCGTAATCAGTCGACAGCCCGGCATCCATTCCATTCGAGGATCAGATCAAGGCCAGCCGTTGGTTCACGCGCGGATGGACATTATAAGAACTCATCGCGCCTTCTCTCATGAAATTCTATGATCGTAACTGGGTGCTTATTGGCACCAAGGTCAACTTGTTGGACATACTTCATGCGAGAACCGGCATCAGGATCAACGTATTGACAGGATCGGACCCTCCGTCTATGTGTTCAATCGCTGAGAGGATGAGCTGGGCAGCTGAGAGGACGACAACACGAGAAGAAGATATAGCATATTCTCTACTCGGTACTTTTAACGTCAACATGCCTTTGCTGTATGGTGAGGGGCAACGTGCATTCTACCGCCTTCAGGAGCAAATCTTGGCCCTGGAGTGAGACTACACCCTATTGGTCTGGGCTCGCCTGCAGTACGACAGATACAAGTTTCAGGGACACCTCAAGGCTGGAATTCTAGCGCAAAGTGCGGCTGATTTCGGCACCCGCCTTACAGTCCCTTATACATTTGAGAGGCGCTCTATCAAAACGCGAACCCAACCTTTGATGGTGCTTCATGAGCCTCAAGTCAAGTATCGCCTGCATGCAAGATACTCGTGGTCTGAAGTATTATCGGTTACCCGAATAGCTCAAAGCTGGACTGCGCATGGCATGACAGATCTTATAAAGCCGGCAGTTCTCAAGGAAAGATTTGAATCGCCGAACATTACGAGTCGAGGTTTGAGGATCAGGCTCTTCTTTAAAGCCATGCCAGATGGAGATATACTCATCTGGACGTTCTGTGTCCATGCAGAAAGTGACAGTCTGATCCTAGTCCGACTGCAAGCCAAACACAATTTGTTGAGGTCTACAGAAGGGTTGGAATATCTTCCAAAACAGCAAATAACCGATTTTGAGGCAGCGGACTTCGATCTACCTGTCAAGTGGTCATCCAATGGTACAAACTTAGAGGTCAAGTCTGGCGGAGGTTCAGAGCCTCAATAGGCAGAGAAGCTGTAGTGAAACTCTTTGGCGTCACGACAGAGTTGGCGCTCCGACATACAGGGCCAGAAGACTGCAGCTACATTCCTCCTATTCGCGGGAAAATCCTCATCACTTACTTGCAAGTATGGCCGGGAGACCACTATGGGTTCGAGAACGGATATGTCGAGGTTCGCGTCCCAGCTGAGCCTATCCATGGCCTTATGAGCCAACATTTGTTGGTCGTGCTGAGGTTTCGATGTTCTATAAAAGAGGACTTCTGGGAATCTGACATAGTTCTTGGATCAAACGGCTTTCGATTCGTAGATGCATTGGGAGTCGCATTCCATATATACTTGACGATCGCAAAACGCTAGAGAACCACTCGCAACAAAACACTTCCGACACTCCCGTACCTTGGCTCTCCAAATATCTTCAACATGGTCGATCAACGCCTAAGCGTTGGCATCGATGAAAGAGCGGAGAGCACCAACACGAGCGTAGACACCAGGCTTTCCAGCCTGAGCACAGCCATCACCCCAGGAAACAAGACCAATAAGAGTCTTGCTCGAGTCAACAATGGGGCCTCCAGAGTCACCCTGGCAAGAGTCCTTGCCACCAGTCGCAACACCAGCGCAGAACATGGTGTCAGTGATCTCGCTGACGGAGTAGTTGTTGCGGCAGGTAGCGCGCGAGACGATGGGTACGTCGACCTTGCGCAGAGTGGTGGGCGAGGATCCGCCAGAGGAAGTGGTGCCCCAGCCGGCAACGGTGGAGGTGCTGCCGGAGGCGGGGTCGGAGCCAGAGGCGGCCAGAGAGGCGTAGCCGATGGTGCTGCTGGTGGGGATACTGGTGGCTAGCTTCCAGATGGCGACGTCGTTGGTCAGGGTCGAGCTGGAGAAGCTGGGGTGCACCTTGATGGAGGAGACCTTGACGAGAGTTCCACCAGAGTTGCGGTTCTAGTGTTCGTTACTATGATATTCTTGAGAGGGAGCTTCTGATCAACATACCAGGCTGCCAGCACGAACACTGAGGGAAGAAGCAGTCTGGCCGACAGTGCAGTGAGCGGCGGTGATGACGGTGTTGGCGTTGATGAGGGAGCCACCGCAGAAATGAGAGCCGCTCTTCTGCAGGGAGACAATGAAGGGGAAGTCGCCAGCGTTAGCGGTGGTTCCACCAACGATGTCAACAGAGTCCTGAGGAGTAGGGGCAGCGGTGACTGCGGAGGCCATGAGGCCAGCGATCATTGCCTTGTACTGCATTTTGAAGAGGTGCTCGGGAGTGAGGGTAGTGAGTGTTGGAAGAGGATCAGCGAGTGGATGATTTTCTAGAGGAGGCGAAGTCCATCGACTTTATAGTCTGTTGTGATGGACCTGGAGAATCAAGCGCAGTGCCTCCAAACCTTCCTGTTCGGCGTTTCTGATAGCACCAAGACTGCCAAGCTGGTGTTGTTCGATGTCCTTCCAGATGTAGTCGACTCGGGTTTCGGCGAAGACTAAACAGAACATTCTCCCGCTGGTGTAGGGCTGTTATCTGATGCAGTCCCATATGCAGGTACATGCAACGAAGGCTAAAGAGGAAGCTCCTGTGCATTATCGTGTCCACGCGACATCATTCGCTGCGGCTGTTGCACTAAGCGTATAGGTGTGACTTGTTAGTGCTACCCCGTTAGCCTCCCTGGGGTACAATATAAGTACGGGGATTGTATATCATGAGTCGTGAGTTGCAGATCATCTTGGAAGGTGACTCTCGAGCATTGTACTCGCTGCAAAGAAGTAATAACCCAGCGCGTAGATGTTGCTTCTGCGCTGATTACCCCGATCGTTACTGGATCATCTGGTGGTGCTTTGAAACAACTTCCCCATAGGCGAGATGAAGCTGGGAGATCTGCAGGCAAGCGATGAATATCCCTGCGCTCAACGTTCGGCATCCTACAGATGATGCGATGACGCCAGCCTACCTGCCGCAAACGATCGTGCACGCGGATGTTGTAGATTACTCCAGAGCTTGGCAGGGTGATACGACGTCGTGTTAATGTCGATATGGTCGAATGAACGACGTGTCCGAATCTTGGTGGTCTTGGAAGTTGAGCGAGTACCTGAAGTGCCGCCGGCTCTACGACTGATCAGGCAATACACAAGCAATGCCAAGGTAGGCTTCGCGATAACCCAACAGCCTGCCGATGCGCCCGCAAAGGAAGTCCCGCTAAATCCTCCTAGGGGCTCGTTGCGCTAATCATTGCCGGTGTTGGCAGGTAGCAATACCGCATTGTGATTGGCTGCCTACTACGGCCCCTGTTAAGTTGCATGTGACGGCGGCTGTAGGCGATTGCTCTAGCGAACGACCGCTGGTCACTGTGACAGCAGACATCTGCCTGTGACTACGATTCATTCTGATGCTGATAGATTTTGAGCGCGCATTTGTGTTCCTGTCCACAGTCAGCCTTTCGCGACTTTTGTCGTCACCTATTCTCGACAACATGGACAGCCTGGACACGCCATTTACGATAGAGCTGAACGGTTCGCCTATCGCAAATGTAGGCAGCAACGCAGAGGACAAAACACAAGCCAAGTGTGGGTCTGAAGCAGCTGTATTCACGCTGAAGGACGGTCACCTACAACACGATGGATGGGTACTGGGAAGAAATAAGACAGAGAACCGTAGCATGTTGCCAAAGGAGGTGTACTGGTTCAAGGCGGGCGAAGACATTGACAAGAGAGTAAAGCCAGTGGCGGCACACAAGGATGGGGACGCGATCCAGCTCAAGTTTGAGGGCGGATCGCTGATGTTGGACGACGACAAAATCTTCGCAGATCTTCTCGGAGGTAAGTCGTGCTGTATGTGATAGCTTCGAAAGCTGACTTGGGGCAGACGACAAGACCGAGGTCGTGGTGAAGTTCCAGTCATGAGTACGGCACGACCAAGAGTTGGTATCGAGAACGCGGATGCGGGCTTCGGCATCGGCGACACTTTGAAGCGTTTTCGCTCGTCACGAGGGCTCCATCGTGATGGGCGGAACCAGTGTTCTTCTCAGGCGTCTGACAGTCTTGCCTCGTTGGTGCTGTGGATTCCGGAGGGATCTGTCATGCAGTTTCGACGTCTGCTGACAGCTGAGCTGTGTACTTGTACAATTGAGCGTAACCAGCTTTCGTATCTCGACCACAAAACATTCGGTCATCTATATTGTTGGGGGCAGCTAAGGACTTCGTACCTGTTTCTAAGCTTGCTGCTTGGTTTTCAATGGGAATGAACCCACTGACGATGCCGCAAAGTTGATAAGCAATAAAGTCCGCCGAAAGACTCGATTGACAGACAGGCGAGGTATGATTCGATGATGGAATCTAATGTTGATGAACACAGAGGCGGCTGGCACGACTCACCAGATTCCGTGAGCAAGGCTAGCCGTGCGCTGAAAAAAAGCTACCGAATTTTCTCCGCTGCCCCTTCCTCTCCCGTTCCGTCTCCGCCTCCGCCTCCACACTTCTGTCTTATCATTATTCACAAATTCATCTGCGTCGGCGTGCCAGGGGCTGTCACGCGTGTCCCTCGCTAATTCATTCCTTTTGCTATCTGCTGAGCCCTAGGTATGGCGCAATTTTCGCAGTGACACACGTGCTGCGGCAGAACTTCGATGTTGTCTTCGCCTGGCTTCCTCTGCTCCCAGCGAAACCTTCAGTCCGCAGCCACCCGACGAAAATTACCCTTTTGCGTAAATTCTATGGTGACATTGTGAGGATTTGTCGATAAGGCAGTGTACTACGCAACATAATCGTGAAAAGAGCAAGGTAGAGTGCTTGGCGGGAATGTTGAACGGGCGATGGATGAGTTGCGTGATCCTTGGCGAAACTCCGCGAACGCGATGTGGATTCGCCTGCAGCTGGACTCTGCAATACTGAAGCTTGCAAAAGATTCCTATATCATGCAGATAAAACCAAATCGTGTACTTCCAAATCGACCTGCCACCGCTGTCATCATGGGTATCGAGACAACGCGACCTTCGAGCAGCGGCCATCGTGGCCTGGGACGATTCATTCCCTATCTGAGAAACGAGGAAAACGCTCTCCGGACCAAGCTTGATTGCATTCTCTTGTTATGGATGTTCATTGCGGGCATAATGAAGGAGATGGACCAGAGCGCTACAACCCAGGCTTATGTTAGCGGCATGAAAGAGGACCTGGCATTGTATGGCAACGAGCTCAATTGGTTCCAAACGTACTTTTCCATCGCGTACGCCATCTTCATCGTCCCGTCGCAGATGCTGCAGACGAAACTACGTCCGTCTCTGTGGCTACCATTTGCTGAGATCGCTTGGGGTGTCTTGACGTTATTGTAAGTCCCATTCGCGGTCATACTCTGGTTCGATCATGCTAACCAGTTCACAGCACATACAAGGCGAAGACCGCGACCACCATCTACATTCTACGCTTCTTTTTAGGAGCATTGAGCGCAACCTCGTGGCCTGGCATTACGGCACTCATTATGACTTGGTACACTCCCACGGAGCTTGCCTTCCGACTTGCTGTCTTTAACGTCTCCGACGTCGCTGGCGCAATGTTTCTTGGCGTGGTGCAAGCGGAACTGTACGTCAACATGGACGGCGTCAACGGCCTGGCTGGATGGCAATGGCTCTTTGTTGTCTCCGGCGCCATCACCACACTACTTGGATTCCTTGGCCTACTCATCATTCCCGACTCACCAGCCAACACACGCGCGATCTGGCTGACAAAGAGGGAGAAAGCACTATCACGTGAGCGGCTCGAGCGTCATGGCATGCAAGCCGCTCGCTTGATACCATTGAGAGTGTTGCGCGCAAAGCTACTATTACTCATTAGGCACCCCCTGACCTACCTGTACATCGCCGCTTTCGCACAGAACGCTTGGGCGCATCGCGCAAACTCCTACATCCTGCTTTACCTCAAGAGTGTCACGGACTCTGCTGGCAACAAGCTATATACGACATATCAAGTCAACCTCATCCCTCTCGGTGGCTACGGACTACAGATCATTACGAGTGTTGGCATCAATGCTCTCGGCGACTGGAAAGGCTGGCGCTGGCCCATCTTCGTTGGCTCAGGCTTGGTGCACATCGTAGCGTGTGGCATATTGACGGGCTGGCCCAGCAGCCATCCTACAATTATGTTCGCATACTTCTTGACATATGCAACGAACGCTGGGGGGCCTGCGCTTATTGCCTGGCTCGCTGAACTACTTCGGCTGGAGCCTGAGGCTCGTGCAATCATCATCGGTTTGAGTGTCACTATCGTCTATGTTGGTCACGCTACGATACCTTTAGGCGCCTGGAAGGCTGTGGATGCTCCGCATTACACCATCGGCTTTCCGCTTGCGCTAAGCTTGGCTGCTGGGGCCATGGGTGTTGTGCTTGGAATGCGCTTCTGGTTCGTCCAGCAGCATCCTGACTTCGCGCAGACTGGCTATGGCAGAGGCAGGGGGACTAGTACGGCATCTGAAACGGACGGCACAAAGGAAAGGTTGGATGATGTTGAGCTAGGTTCACAGTCAACCAAAGACGCTGTGAACGTTCGCCATCAGTCCCAAGGCTGAAAGTAAGGTCACCTTCTCAAATGTCGGTCAAAGACTCAACATTTGCTAAGAACTCGACAGATGCACTTCTTGAAATGCATTTCACTATCCATCTGACATGACCGACACCCTTACGTGTTACCATGCTATGAGTAGACTGCACACAACTAAGCAATTGGTGCATAGAAGGAAAAGCGACCTTGCGGGTCATATTTCTGCTTCAGTGCCTTCAGCTTCTCCTGCCGCCAGTCCTCATACCCATACCAGCTTTTGCTACCCTCATCTCCATACGCGTAGTTGACGTAAGTGTGGAGCTCTTCGCTGCTAGTGCCCTCGCGGATGATGTCTCTGAGCTGGTTACCAAGCTGCCTCACCGACTCGTCTTCGGCAGCACCAGTAGATCCATAGATTATTAGTGGTGCAGCCAGAATGTGAGCATCACGGAAGGCAAATGCGGAAGCGTCAGCAGGACGAGCGCGAATGCCCTCGCTAGCGTAGTCCTCGAACATGAAGATTGAGTTGGTGTAGGGCGAATCAGCACCGCCGATAGCTGCGGCGTAGACGTCGTATGCCAGCTTCTGCGCTGTCCTGTTGTAGACGTGTGTATAGATTGGGAAGCGAGGATTGTTGAACCCAAAATCCTGGCAAGGTGGCGAGTCCAGTGCAATGCCAGTCCAGGCAGCGAGGTCGTGATAGGTGCCAGACTGTGGGGTGGCCTTCAATGGCGAGAGGGCGTGGAAGGGCGCACTGTACTGAGAATCAACGGATTTGACGCCTTCCTGGATGATGTACATGATAATGACGGGTTTTTCAATGTCAAGAGTCAGATCATTCTGCCAGTAAGACCAGTTGTGGATCTTGGTACTCTGAGTGCCATTGTTGATGAAGACCTCATTGGCGGTCTTGTAGATCTCTTCGACCTTGTCGCCGTCGAGGATGATAGTCTCGATGGCCCAATCGGTATTTTCGATGTCATAGACCTTCGAAGTTACGGATGTGACAATGCCGAAGTTATGTCCAGCGCCCTGCATGGCCCAGAAAAGATCAGAAGTGGCGTCAATAGTTTGCAGTTTGCCATCTGAGGTGACGACATTCATGGATTCGAATTGATCTGCGATCAGGCCGTGGTGGCCTTGAAGCCAGCCGTGACCACCTCCCAATGCTGGTCCGAGATAGCTGACACATTCACATGTTCCAGTGACGGTCTGCTTGCCCGCTGCCCAGAGTGCGTCGGTAACCTTCTTGCTGTTGGTGCCACCACCAATAGTTACTGAAGACCCGTTCTTGGACACAGAGATGGTGTTCAGTGTGGGCATGTAGATCTGGATTCCGTAGTCCATGTTGCCAAGGCTGGTTAGGGTACCATGGTGCCCGTTGTATGCAAGAATGGGAATGTCCCTCTGAGCGGCAAACTTGACCTAAATTCACGTTGTCAGTGTACGTTTTCTATAACGAGATCGACTTCTTACAATCTTAGACACATCTTTCTCAGTTCCCGGAGCAATGACCACATTGGGAGTCGGAGGCGACAGATTCGACCATCGGACGGTGTAATTTGTAAACAACTCGCTGCCTTCGTAGTAGATCTGAGCAGTCTTCGAAAGCTGAGAAACAAGAGGCTTCAGATCGATACCCGCGGCGGACGTTCTTGAGAACACATCATGAGGAGAAGTAGGTCCACACGAGACGCTCGGAAGTATCGAGATCAAAGCCCAAGCAGCGACCGCTGACGAAGCTATGGATTGTGTGAACATAGTGCGGACGATGGATGAGGCCAGGAGCGTGTATTGAGTTTTGAGGCGTCTCATCATTCAATTTAAAGGGTCTGACCCAAGAGGCCACTAATGAAGCACCATCCCGTGAAGGAAGACCATCCTCAGGGGTGGCGGTTGTGCGGGTGGATCCAAGCTAAGGAGACCAGGGATGTCAAAAGAGCGCAGTAAGCAGTGCCAAGGCCTCGGGCTGTGGAAGAGACAACGCCCATTTGCTGCCATCGAGCCGCATGCACGTGCAGATTGACGAGTGGCATATGCATGAGTGCAGCAGGGTTCCGAGGTTCTTGGAAAATAGGCGCGCCGCTCCGAAAAGTGGGGACCTGATGGGTCAAGATCGAATTCTGTATTGCGTGTCCGTCTTTCAGGACGTGCGAGATGCCGCAGGAGCAGGTCGTGCCGGACCACAAAATTCAAAACCTCGCTCATTATTAGATGGGATCCTTCGATCGATCTGGTAGTTGACCACACCTCGACTCCTTCAGACTGCCACTATGCCCAGCACTTCCGTGGAGTTGTGGACACTCTATGCATTTGGAGTTGCAGTCACTCTTCTCCGGGCCTATGCAAGAGTCTCAGCTGTCAGTTACCGGGAGCTTCGCCCTGATGACTATCTGATATGGTTTGCTCTGGTCCGTATCCAGCTGCCACCTTGTGGCCTCACAAGTGACTGACTGCCGTTATACAGCTCATATACACTGCTCAGACGATCCTCGGATACAACGTCGGTGTTGCCTCCCGTGGCCTCGCGAATAACGGCATGACCGATGCCCAACGAAGCGCCTTATCGCCGGACGACCTAGAGTATGGCTGGAGGTATGCAAAAGCCGCCTACACATACCTTATGCGGGACGAGACGACATAAGATGCCTTGGCTGACACTTGAATAGGGTCGTTGGATCCAAGATCCAGTTGGCGGGCTGGACGACGGCACCGTGTCTGCTTTGGACACTCAAGACATGCGTTGCATTCTTCTACTATAGGCTCACAGTGAGCACTTCGGCTGATACTTTGGGAGCTATAGCTGACACAGTGCTTATAGAGCGGCCTGGGCCTTTACCAGAAGCGCATCAACGTTGCGATGGGGTTGATTGCAACCACCTTCATTATCGTCATCATGACCATATTCCTGTCTTGTAGGCCATTCAACCACTACTGGCAGATATCGCCCAATCCGGGAAACGCTTGCCAACCCGCAATATCGAAGCCGATTGTCTGGGTAACATTCGTCACGAATGTGTCGACAGATTTTTTCCTGTTCATGATACCGATTCCAATGCTGTGGAAGTCAACTTTGCGGCTATACAAGAAGATAGCGGCTACTTTGGTGCTCTCTGCTGGTCTTTTAATCATCATCTGTGCAACGCTGAAGAGCATCTATGTAATCGTTGTAAGTATCGTTTCATTCGTGTTCCAACCTCTGAACCTGCGAGGAGTAGCACTCATTGCCAGGAGAATCTCATTCGCCAAGGTACTAACTTGAACACAGGATCCCGTCAATGGCGGAGCATTGGCGGCCGAGTGGGGTACCAGAGAGACGTTCATCGCGGTCGTCACCACAAATCTACCCATGATCTTCCCCTTGATCAAGGTCTGGCTGCAGCCATTGTTGCCAAGTACACTGCGCTCCAGTAGCAACAACAGGGCGTGTAAGACACCGGGTAGTGGGTTCGTAACCATTGGCGGTGGTGGAGCATCGAGCCATGCCAACAAGACCCCGCGGAGCGGAACTAGAATCTCTACCAATATGACTTTCGACAATGAGAGCGAGGAACGTATCTTCCAGGACAACGAGGTAAAGATGCAGGCTTTGCACTCTCCCACTGAGTCTCAGCGACCGCAGGGTGGTATCATTGTGTCCAGGCAGGTCTCGGTAACGACAGAATCTTTTGGCAAGGATGATACTTTTCGTCAGGTCTAATCAGTACGTCCGTTGGCATTCTCAGGTCGTAATCGCGCTCACTCCGCAAAGTGTCATTGTCGTGACTCGGAACATTCGTATTTGATGTATGAGCGTCGTGAGCGGGGGATTGGCAGCTCTTCCGCGCCGCACCGTTGTGGAGTAGTCGCGGATCTGATGATCCAGTCGAGACAATGAGCCGGCCCGCCCGTGGCCCGTTCCTGGTCCACCCCATGTCGTACCTTCTCGATGAGGTTTGGTATGAGGTGAACCGTGAGGCATATGTCGAAAGCCGAACCGCTCCAAGCCGACTGGCTCCGGGTTGCGTATATCCCCAGACGAATCACAATTATCCTTCGCGCTGACGCCCCTGATCCCATGAACAGTTGGGTGAGACCTTGCAGTCGCAACTTCCAGGGCAGGTGTGCACACAGTAATGAGCGTACGTTACATCGAGCGGGGACCAGAGTTGAACAAGTGTTTTGATCCATCGTGAAGTGCCGTCATCGAGCGACAGTGAGGATGCTGGGAGGGAGTAGGAGCAGCAAGGTTTGGAGCAGCTGAGGAGGATTGTTTTGCCGAAATTCCACCAGCCGAAGTTCCCGGCGCCATCTCCTCGGATCCCACCTTCCACGATCAAAAAGATCCATCGACGGCGACACGCCAATCCCAAGCGTTACGACTGTATGGAGAGTGGACGTAGTGATTGGTGGTCTCGTCCATCCCACACGCTATCTGTATTTTTTTCTTGTCACTGCATGAATCAACGCCGACGGAGCACCGGCAACCCACATGCAGATTCTTCTCGACCTGCAGGCCGGAGATGATTTACCGGACTGCGGGAACACTCAGATTTGAACGGCTTCAATTTTTTTCATTTTCGTTCTCGGACCCGAGAATGCAAGGACGTCCGCCGCGGCACCTCTGGGGTTTCAGTCTACAGGTACCTGTCACGACCCGTTGGAACACAGATCAAATCATTCATCAATTTTTTCATCGCCGAACATGTGCCAGGGCCATGGGACTGGCTCTATTTTGCTCGGCACATGCGTCCATCATTTTTGACAACCCAAGCCTCACTACCCACGCCTACGGTAGCGTAGAAGATGCTCGAAGGATCCCACTTCTTCTTGATACTCAGCAACTTGCTGTAATTGTCACCCCAGAACGTCGTTTGCCAGTTCTTTTGGTTGAAGTCGGCTTCGTTGACGTACGAACCGCTGCCTGGAGTTGCGGCCTCGACGATCGGAGTAATGACATCAGTCATCTTCCGTTGCGTCTCGAAGGCCTCGGACCATGGGGCTGTGAAGTTCCACGGAAGTGTGAGCGTAGCATGCACAATAGCTTTCCTCCAGGCTGGGTGCACCGACGTTGTCTTCTCAGAGCCAAACGCCTTTACGTCTGTTCCCACACCGATCCAGGTCACACCCTTCTCTACGATCGACTTCCAGGTCTCAGTAATGTTGCCGACAACGCTGCGCGGAATCAGACGTGTACCGTACTGCGCAATGCCAACTTGGATGTTGCCAAGAGGAAGAGGGCCGAAGTATTTGTCGTAATGCTCGTAGTAAGTGTTGAACTCGCTGTAGCTGGCGGTGTAGTTGACCTTCTTGGCATCAAGCCTGGCCACAAAAGGCGCAAGGATGGTTTTGACCTCAGCCGCCGTTTTGTTGTACGCGTTCAGCGGTGAGATCATGAAGAAGGACGTTGTGAAGTAGTGGACGACCATGGTACCTGCATCAACCATTGCGGGCAGCTCCTCGTGGAAAGCCTGGATTGCGTCGTAAAACACGTCCTGGGCGTTGTCGGTGGTGAAGAATGACAGGGAAGCACCACCGAACACGGTTTCCTTGTGAGCCTTAACAGTCATCGAGACAACAACACCGTAAGTACTGCCACCACCGCCGTTAAGAGCCCAGTATAGGTCAGCATTTTGCTCCTGGCTGGCAACAATAAGCTTTCCATCGGCTGTCACGACATCCCAGCTAAGGACGTTGTCGGCGGCGAGTCCAAAGCTTGTGCTGATTGCCGAATGGCCTCCTCCCTGCGTGTATCCACCTAGCGCATTCGGTCAAAAGAGCTTACTGGACAATGTCTCGCGTACAACTTACCAGCAATCCCAACGGTCGGGCACTCGCCGCCAACGACTACGAGTCCCTTATCTCGAGCGGCTGCCATGATCTCGAAACCCTGGACGCCGGCACCAAGCTTGAACGCTGCGCCACTGTAGCCCGAGCCCTTGTATGCGGGGACGTGGGTGATCTCTTTGAGATGGTGTGTCCATATGCCGAGGGAGCCTGCGCCGGTGGAGCGACCCAGGTAGTCTGCGCGTTCAGTCAACTCACCTGTCGGGTGAAGTGTAGCACGCAGAGACTAACCATGGCCGGTGTTGCGGATGACTAGGCGGATATTCTTGGACGCCGCAAAGGCAATTGCTTTTTGGACGTCTGCAGGTCCAGAGGCATCGACTGCGTATCGGACATAGTTGCCGAGCTCGCAGGGGCGCTCTCGTGGCTGAAAAGGGTCACAGCTCTGGTTCGCGAAGAACGGTGCCATGACTGACGAAGAAGACTCATAGCTGACCACTATTAATAAGATACTCTGCAGGAGATGCTCGGTACTTACTGGATCTTCTCAAACTGCCATTGCTCTTTCAAACTCTCGCAAGTCGCGTTGTTAAAAGACGCACCGTGGCAGGGCGCACCGAGTGGGACAGTCGCAACAAGTCGCCCACTTACGGTGCTGTTCAACTTGTCCCATTCGGTTTTCGATGGCCATGCCTTGTCGCTGGGGAACGTTTTGCATTGAGCTGAGGGTGGTTGACCACTGACAAGAGCAGCGCCAAACAAGGCGAAACCAAGGAACGTGAACCGCATTGCGATGCCCTGATATTGAGCAAGTGACATCGAAGCGACATTATATACGTCCCAGATTTGGCCGCCTGCATACGCACAATAGGAACCTTGCAGCCGTTGGACCCTTCGAGGCGGCGCCCGCGTGGGACACCAGCCGTTGGGCGTTCTGTAAAAGGCTATCCCCGCACCATCCACCAATCTCGGAACACGTCAACCCAGTCCTTCGGTGCTGACCCTAGATATAGTGTGGCTTCGGGGAATTCTGACCGACGGCCGTACGCGAGGTAAGCATTGTGGCTATGCGGCTCTCGTCTGGCTGTTCGTACAAACGAGAAGAGTATTGATCAACAGAAACGACTGCTCGCATAGCATTCGCCTGTTGCGCAGCTTGCAACTCTCCAACATGATCGTTCGATATTGACGAGGGATTAATAGCAACGTGCGACTGCTGGCATTGCTGTCCCTGATCCCACACCAGCCTCCTTCTGGAAGGTATGCCAGGGATCCGCAGACGGGCCGACGTGCACAGGCCAGCGGGTGTGAAAACGACAACTGCGCCGCTGGAAGCGATAATGCACTCGCCGAATGACCGTTGCGCTCATACGTCCTGGCGCACTTTATCTTGTTCATTATCCACAGCAGCGGAGGTCTGGGCCGTCCAGCAGTTGTCCCCCGACCTGTGCCTCTCAGTTTCAGTGTCGAGATCAACAGTGGGGAGCACATACTTGACATTACACATGTGCCGGACTCGTCTCAAGCACACACCGCTTCGCTTGCGTCCAACTCGCGCGAGGCGATGACTGTACAATGAGCAAGACTCATGCATGAGCTTTCGCTAATGCACCGAAGAAGCAACGAAATCATCAATGACACGAGCAGACTACTGAGTAGCTATATAACAAGCTTCATAATCGTTGAATCTGGACAAGTTGCCAGGAGATTGAGGATCATGCAGGGTGAGAGCACGTTCGGTTCGATGTTTTGGAGCCCGGATCGGCGCTTTTGCGAGACCAGCCTGTAACCCTGATACAGTCGGTGTCCGAGTGGTTGTTAAGAAGAAGGTACCCATACGCTCTCGCGCGTGATCAAGACGATAGGAACTCGAGTGTAGTGCCGCTATGGGGTGGACATACAATACACCAGATGGTGTGCCTAACGATGGACCACAGCTCACAGCAGTGGCGATTGTCTTCACTGCGATGTCACTGTCGACCCTACTACTGCGCTTCTACGTCCGTGGGGTCATGATCAAGGCTATCGGGGCTGGTAAGCAACTCTCATGCTCGTCACGCCTCTCGGCCGCCACTGACACTCACAGACGATTACGTTCTCATATTCACCTGGGTATGAGACGCTGCCTACGTTTACGACTTCTGCATATTGATACTCAGTAGATTGCAGCCTGTGGCTTTGCTGTAGTGTCAATCATTCGTGAGATTCCACTGTTGAGACAGACACTGCGCCCGAGCTCACTATGGTAGAAACGAAATGGGGCCTGGGTCTGAAGCATCTGAAGGATATGCCAAACGAGAACATCTACAATTTTGGACTGGTATGCCCGTATTCTGAACTGAGAGAGCAGAGCTGATGACTTCAGGTCCAATACATGGGTGCGCCATTGTAAGTTGCATCGCAGCCTAGCATTTCCAGCTTTCACTTACTGTTTCCCAGCTACATTACAAGCATCCTAGGCTTCAAGATCAGCCTGCTGTTGACCTACCTTCGCTTCATGACAAAAGGCACTGCACGCACTGCAACAGTCACTGTCATCGTTGCCTGCGTACTGTTCCACATATCGTTTCTTGTGGTGCAGGTCAACCTGTGCCAACCTGCCGCCAAACAGTGGGACCCTTCCATCACCAGGGGAAAGTGCCTACCCGCAGTCCCATTCTATACCTCCATGGCTTCACTGACCATTGTGTTCGACATCATAGTGTAAGCCTGATCTGTCTAGCCTTGGCTCCGACTGACGCGTCGCCAGCATGCTCCTCCCTTTTCCAGTCCTACTACGCAGTCACGTCCAGACACGTAAGAAGCTCGCACTTCTTGGCCTGCTCGCGCTCGGTATTTTTATCACCATCATCCAGGTGATCCGCATACGAACTGTCAAGAACCTTGCGAACTACCTCGATTCAGCAAGTCTAATTATGTGGTC
Organism: Didymella pomorum; assembly: GCA_022225945.1. Taxonomy (NCBI): domain Eukaryota; kingdom Fungi; phylum Ascomycota; class Dothideomycetes; order Pleosporales; family Didymellaceae; genus Didymella; species Didymella pomorum. The sequence continues at coordinate 219,652 of JAKJXN010000051.1, read as the reverse complement.
GGCCGTTGAAAACAATCTGGGCATCATCGGTACGTGAATATCTGGATCTTTGAAGCGCGCAGGTCATCCAATGCTAACTTACCTTCGACAGTCGCATCAATACCAACACTCGCACCCCTATTCAAATACTACGCCGAGAAAACTCAGAAGAGCTCTACAGCGAACAGCCGTTCGCGATCATTGTACGCTTTGAAGCCTAGCCGTGGCACACGAGATGGGTCCATCCCGCTTGGAAGTGTCATCGATCAGACGACGCACGTGTATGGTCCTTCCAGGGGACCTTCCGGGGATAGCATTAGCGAGGAGTTTATTCTTCACGACATTGCCACGATCACGAAGACAACTGAAGTCACTGTATCGGCTCATGAAAGAGGAGGTGCGGGCACGGGACAGGCTCCCGGTACAGCTTCGTGAGAGACACATGGCAAAGGCGCATGGACAGGCCAGTTTTAAAATGCTACGGTATTCCTATCTCACGTCTCTCGTTGTATCTCAAAGACCTCCCTGCTCCCAAGCCCCTTTACCGAGTCTCCGAAGGTGCATGTCGAATTTCAACTTTCGTGCTGCTGCGTCAGACCCAGAGGGCTCAAGTACCTGGTCTTGCGTCTCAACATCCAGCGGCAGTGTTGTAGGATTTATCGGGTCGAACTTTCCTCGATTGCTTTCTTCATTATTCAGCCAGTCCTCTATTGCTCCTCGCTTCTTCTCTGCCTGATCCAGACATACAAGATGGAATATCTCAGTGGGTATATGACTCTCTTCGTCCCCATGCTGAGACGGGTGGAGGAGGTGTACAAGCGCGTCCCTGTCATTTTTAGTTGCATCCTTTCCAAATTTTAAGTGTCGCCGTCATCTTAAGATTAAGATTCTTATCTCAAAATGCCGCTGGTCCACCAAGCGGGCTTCAATAACGAATCCACCTCAAGCCAAGCGGCGCACCACTTCTCGCGGGCTTGCTCCAACGAAGCTTTCATACCATTATCGGCCGCCAAGGCCCTCACTAGCTCGATCTTCAATTGAAATTCCTGTCTGAACAGCTGTTCGAGCTCTGAAGTCTGGATCGTGGTCGGACCGTTACTTCGTTTGATCTCATCCTTCCTCATCTCAAGTGGAAAGGCGAGTAACTGAAGATTGACCTTGGTATCAGTCACCCTGCTTCAATTGTCCCCTAGGTGTTTGGTTTCGTTCGCCTGTTGCCACTGATATTTGCTCCCAAGACACAACGCCTTGGTTAGAGCCGAAGCTAGTATCTTGGACACGATCAAACAAAATAAGTGACCTGCGTCGTCGGTCTGGAGACCGGAAAGCCTTGATGGTTGATCGATCCAGACTATTTCATCCGCGATGTCTGTGACCCATTTGTGGAATGATTTCGCCAAGAGAGTTTGTTCCGATGCCAAGGTTTAACCCTGGTACGACGGTCGGAATGCGATGAGTATAACTGAGTTCCTTTTCAGATTTTGAGGGTGGACGCTTCATTATCTTATGCTGCTGATTTCTTTGTTGGACACAGAATGGAATTACACACAAACTTCGGATGGTACATGTGGTGCATCCCACAGTGCCTTTCACTGACTTCGAGGTCGGAGCCGGGCTTCGTGTTCGAGGGGCGCTCGGCCCAGATCACACTTGGTGCGGACACTTTCACTGCTTCGCGGCTGAGACATGCGCTCAAGTGTACAACATGGGCTTCACCAATGCACACTCTCACTGTACCACTCAACACAAACAAAATTCAGTGTTCAACCAAGATCCATCCACACCAAGGTTAGCATGCAAAGGTATTCACTTTGGCACTTTGCTGATACCAACAGATGATCACTGGGAAGCTCAGCACCGAGCATGACCGCATCTCACCGCTCGCTGAAGACATGCTGAGAGCAAACAATAGCATTGCATATGTAGCGAGCACAGACTCCAAAGGTCTGAACGGACAAGATACGAGAAGTATCAAGCTTAAGAGGTCCGGCGATGAGATAACATCCGGACGAGCGTCAAAAGCTCCCCGCGAGTCAACGATGCCGACCAAGAAGGTAATGCCACGAAGTACTTTATCCAAAAGCGAAGCGCAGCCCATGCCTATTCAACCCATTTCTCAGGCTCCAGATCCCCATTTAAGAAGCGAGCTTGGGCAAACGCTGCGCCCTGAGCTCCACGTCCCCTCGATCGCAGACAGTGCTGCCGCGCATTCCAGTGATGCGTCGACCACTTATCGGGTTCCATCGCCATACCGCCTGTTCGAGTCGGAGCTGTCACAGTCTCAACGATCGGAACGTGTGCTTCGACAGTTCGAATCCGCGGTCAATCTTCAGTCTCCCAAGCGATCAAGACCTTGGAGAGCTTTCAAGAACAACGTATCCAGGAACATCCAGCATGATCTCTCAAACCATGCATACAACTAAGGCAGAAACACAAGACTCGACATTGTTCGCCTGGATCAGGCTTCATAGCCTACGAGAAGAATTGGTTCTCAAGAAAGCCCTGAATATTGTACAGCAGAGCGAGATGACGTATTCAAGGTCACACGAATCGGTATGTATGGCAAGAGGGACGCGACAAGAAGGGACCTTGCCAACGACTTTATAGAAGAATTTTCGAACCTTGTCGAGACAGAACATGGTCTCCTCTTAATCAAGATCCGGTGGTGAGTTGCCGGCGAGGTTGACTACGATTTCCACACTGAGACCACAACTGCCTTGTTGTTTCCGATCTTTAATCATGAGGATCAGGGACTGGGCGTGAAGCGGGCAAAAAACCCCGTCGAGATGACTGAGTACATGAACATTTGCGACGAGGAAATTCAAGGTTACGCGCGTCAAAACCCACATCTCCCAGCAGAGGTCACTCTTAAGGTCGTCGTCGATCTCGAGCAATCCGGCGAAAAGGCATGAGATGTCAGTACTCAAGCAGTCCTGGGCTCGAGGCACAAGTTTACGCGCGATATCGACTCTCGAGCAACGGATAAATCCTGGCTGTCTGAGTATGATGGACCAGTATATGGCCAGCTATGAATACTGCTCGAAGGAGGAAATCGACAAGGTGGAGCTTCAAGAGGAATCCTACTTTCCTGAGCTCGTCAAGCGCCTTTCTGTCGGCAAACTCCTCGATGGAACTACGGCCATCCCGGACCTCACTCCGGTCCAACGTGAGCAGCTGCGTGAAGACCTTCAGATCTACGAGGAATACGCGAAGGAGATGCGACCTAGTCGGATCAAAGTCTCCCGGAGCTTCGATACACTGCCATTGCCGAAGACCTACCTGGAAGCTACGAAGCAGAACATGGATCACGCCTTCGCCACGGTCGAACATACCGCCACCCTGGGAGCCGGGAGATAACTGATTGAGCAAGGCGTAATTCGGCGCATGCAGTTGGGCTCCAACAATCTCGCACGCTGTCGAGCAAAGCTGTCGAGGACATTAGGCAGGGTCTGGTTTGATTACTGCCAATCCGTAGAATGATCATCAGGAGCTGAGGGCTTTACTTGATGCTTCAAAACAATGGAAGGTTCTCAGAACATATCGTCTCCGACTCGTGTGGAGCTTGGGATCATGTGGAGGTACGAATAGCAAACATATGGAGCAAGCCAAGCAAAGATGGGTCCCCAAGCTTTCAACGTCCAGATTATCCACCAATCAGCAGCATGATACGCAACAAAACCCTCCGAGCAACAGAAGTACCTGAACACGACATATAGAGTAGCATACCCTTCTGCATAACCATCAACCATCATAAAATCTCAAGATGGCGACTACAGCACTCATCAACAGTCTCAAATCCGGCTCCCTCCTCCCTTCCCCAATCATCCCCTCAACCTTCACGCCCAGCTACTCGCTGTTCATCACCTTCCCCTCCAAGAACCCCTCAAATGGCTGCTTAGTCCGTGTCAGCGACGTCGCCAGCGAGCCCAGGATAACATTCTCCCCCATCGAATCCTCTTCCTCCACCTCCACCTCCACAGACGCATCCTCAACCTTCACACTCCTCCTCATCGACCCCGATGCGCCCACCCCCGACGACCCCAAATTCGCATACTGGCGCCACTGGGTCGTGATCAACATCCCCACTACCTCCTCATCAGAACCCAACTCAGACTCCGTGCAAGGCGGCGTTCAAAATGGCAAAACGCTGACGCCGTACCTTGCGCCCGGACCAAAGGACTCGAGCGGACCCCACCGGTACTTGTTTCTGCTCTTCAAAGAGCCTGTCGGCTTCACTGTTGAGAAGGGGGATGTTGGGGGCGATGAGTTTGTGGAGCGGAGGAGTTTTGGAGCGAGGGAGTGGGTGGAGAGGGAAGGCCTGGAGTTGGTGGGTGTGCAGTGGATGAGGGGTGTTGGGGATGGGTGGGATTCGGGGAAGGATGAGCTGTAAGAAAGCTGGAATGGGGTAAATGGGCGAGATGGAAGGCTGTGTGAATGTGCGCGGGATGTGTGGGAAAGAGAAGTCACGTGATCTTGGTTCGACGACGGTGTGTCGAAGAGTGCAGCTGTTTTGGGGTCCTGGGTTACAAAGGGGTGTTCTTGCAATAGTCATCAGTGTCTGAGGCACGCGACCTTTCATTTGTTGAGAGAGATCACGAGCGCGAGGTCGAGGGATCAGTACAGTAAGGTCGTAAGGTTCATTCGTCTTAGCAATTGAATGCTTGATCGGTCTAGTAAAACTCCAGAACACCGTGTAGAAACGCTTGGATGCAAAAATGCCACATCATGCTATGCAAGTTGTCGTGAAAGCCCGTGCTCATCTTCACCGCTCATCCATCGTCATTCTCTTCGGTCCGCGAAAACTGCGCATGCTCTTCGGACCGTTTTTCTTTGTACAACAGCATGCGAAACGCCGGTTGGGGATATATGAACAGAAATTAGGCGTTGGTGGGACTGGTTGGGTTGGAAAAGTTGGGTGTCGCAGGCGCGGAGAAACCCTGCGTCTGAGAGACCGGCTCGCAGACTTGTCGGTGTGCCTTCCAGGAGGACTTCTGGCAGGCCTTGTCGCAGTAGTACGCATTCTTGCAGCGCGAGCAGCGGAGTCTTGCCGTTTGACCGGAGCAGGTTGAGCAAGCTGCAACATGTTGTCAGCGTAATGTTCTAGGAAATCCACAGGGCTGAAGTTGCTGCGTTGGAGGCACCAGCTGCTCGGTTTGGTTGCCTTGAAACCCCATCGCACTAGTGCCCAAAATGGAAATGGATCGGGGTTCCTGCAGGAGAGGTGCATGACTTACGCTTGGAGGAGCCGAAAGCAAATGCGGAGTTCAAGCTTTCGGTGGAAGCTGCTGGACGCAAAGTGGTGAAGAAATCTGCGCGGTTGAAGGCTGGTGGTGGCGAAGTGGAGGCTGAAGAAGGGGCGATTGACCCTGAGGATGAGCGGCGAGCGGTGTCTGCGTTTTGGGTCAGTCGCTGCGACAACACGACAGATGACCTCCAGATTGCGATCCAAAAGTTCAAGATGGGTGCATACCATCATCAGGCATGCTTTGCGCAGAGTCCCTTCTTCCAAAGGAGAGTTCGTGTGGGTTGACCTCTCGTCCTTCCCTCACCGCCGCTCCGGCTTCGCCAAGACTCGTGGTGAAAACATTCAGGCAAACACTTCGGGGCGGCATTTCCTATCTTTTTCTGTCCTGAATTTCCTTGCTCTTACGGGTTGGAGGTGTCGGGTTTGAGTGCGATTGAAAGGGAGGGCTGGAGCTTAAAAGGAAGTTTGAGCTCTGCAGGTCGCAAAATAAGATTCCTGAAGTTGCGGTGAAGCCAGCACACGGATCCGCGCTAGTGATGAAAGGGGTTAATGGCTGACCAAAGCGCAGAACGCGCGGTCAGGTGTCTCAGACAATTGTGCGGTAAAGACAGGATAACAAGATGTATATTGTGAAATTGTAGGATTCAGTGATGATAATGAATCTGGAGTGGAGTCTGTAGGGGAACGTTGCGTGAAGCTATTCGTTAGTCTACACCGCAAGCGCGACCCAAGCGCCAGATCGGAGGAAAGCAATGCAGGTTTCCGATCGCTTGTTGCGGACTAGGGTTGCTTGTGTTGCAACTTGCAAAACGAGTGCTGTACTTCCTGACCGACATTACTAGATCAAGCATTTTGACAGATGGCCGACTGTGGGGTGCAGCTGATGGCAGCGTGTGAGTGCGCTGCGCGTCTGTCAGCATATGAGCTAAGGACAGCGGCCGTTTGGCCAGTGCAGTAAGCCCAAGTCACCGTAGAAGCTGCTATCTGCCAAAACGGCAAGACTTCGATGCGTAAAACATGCAGATCATCGAAGGACGACGCAGAGGACGTTGCGTGCACGTAAAGACTCGGCGAGCCATTGAAATGCCGCTCGCTACAAAGTTCACAGCATACAAAGCGCATTGCTTTATCCTCGACTGCCTAACGGTATGTCATCAATCGCCCCGCAGCTGCCATGCGAATTGCCTTCCCTGAAATAACTCGTCAGAGTCCGGTGAAGTCGTAGTCAGCCGAGCCTGTTGAACTCGGTCACTCGATGCGGATGCTGAGGACCATCTACCCACGATCGCTCGATGGCTGGTGCTGGACATAGTCGAATGTCCGGCATTAGCGAAGAGCTGGGAGTGGTTGATGATGATTCGCAGCAATAGCTGCCTGACATATCGCCTGGACCGGTCGCAGCGGCCAGTCGTGGTCTTCATCGTCTGCCCTAGCGACGCTTGCCTCCCTGACAGCCATCTGGCAAAAGGGACCTCCTTGGTGGTGTTGATCATGGTTAGGTAGGACGAAGTCGATAATGTGACTGCTTCCAAACTTATAAGACTGCTAAGCTTGATGAACGAGCGATGCAGGTCACACGTTTCTACAACAGGTGCCTTGACGTCGCAATGTGGCTTTCGGTATTTTGATACTGTGTTCCGTCGCACTGCGGCAACGTGGCATTGACCTGGTGCTCGGCTTGATACAAGGCAACCGAGACATGGAACGGAATGAAGTAGATACGTCAATTGCGCGACCACGTTGTATTGCAGGCTTGATCCGGGTCGTCCAGTGACAGGTGATCTTTCTGCCAGACTTTAGCGACCGTGAAGATGGAACAGACGGCAACAAAGTCTCGTCGGCCTGAGGTTTTCTACGTCCGCTCGGCATCCAAGCCACGATCAGGCGGGGTCAAAGGTGGGCGGACGGTGGATTCGTCTCTCTAGCCGCATGGAGGAAAAGGTGTTGGATTCCGGTGATCCGTAGTTCGCAGCTTCACAGCCCTAGTGACGTCTGCAGAGCCGCGCTAGAAGGCACGAAGTGCTTCGGCCAAGTCATCGCAGAATGATCATGTGCTTCGAGATGCCTAAGCCCCGTGCAGAAGCGACACGCTCGTCAATCTCTTGTGTAATGCGCGGAGCGGGCCGATCAGTGAGCATTGGAGTCATCCTTTGGTCTCGAAGGCTGTACTCCGCTGGGAAATACAGGCGTTGACTCACCGGGCACGCGCAATGTTCACCAAGATCACCCACAAAGTTTCTTCTCAGATTGCCCTTGAGGCTGGATGAAGGCGACCTCGCTCTGTAATCTGTGCATCGCGACTCTACAGGTTAACAGCGGCAGCTATCAGCTCGGCAAGGGTGTGTGAACTGTTGATGAAGCCATAATATGTGACTTTACCGGAAGGTTGAGCAATTGGCGAATCAAATGGCATGAAATTCCGGTCAGACGAGAGTAGCATCGCTGCGTTTGGTGCGTCAAGCGATTAAACGCATGGCGCCTGCAGGCAAGGGCAAGCGGCTGCTCGCAGCAGGCCCAGGCTCGAGTAACATTTGATGAGTCTTCGAGGAGACTCACGATCCAGTCACGCTCGCGTCGCAATCAGTAGCCAAGAAGCACAATGGAAGGGCGCAGGTCGCAAAGCGAAAGCCAGTGTGCAAAAAGAGGTGATGGTGGGGCAGACTGCGCCGACTGATGGGTGACACGGCAAGAAGTGCACTTCGCGGTGCAATCTACCGATGCGTTCGTGCTGGACACTGGCGTCACATATGCAGACTTGTGCATTTGAGAGGGTCCGTGATGTACGATGCTTCCACTGCTGTGGCAGTGCTGGTGTGGCATGGTGCGGTGAGACGCAGAGCTGCTGCGCAAAAGTGCACGGTTGGGTGATGGGAAAGGTGGGGAGGAAGGCGGAACTAGACTCGGAGGGAAGTAGCTCCTGTGGCTTTGCTGCCTGGCGAAGGCAGGCAACAAACGCGCCAACACCATCAACCTGCGTGAACGGCTTAAGCACAGGGGACAGATTGTCGAATCACGATACGCTCATCATGGCAACTGACCTCTATGGTTGCGCAACGGCGACGCTTACGCGCAAAACTCGAACATGTTTGCGCATCGCGCTCAGGAGTCAAATCGGGCGGCTGCTGGCACAGTCCTTGAGTTCACCTGTTTCAAGAAGTCGTACTTCAGCATCTCCGCTGCCAACAATAGTGCGCTCTGGCGGCAGCCGTTGGACGGCCTTCTGACCTCCGAATGTGTCAAATTGCTCTTGGCTCCCTCGAGAATCGTCGTCATGGGTAGAGAAGCAGACCGCCCTCGCTAGTCGACCCACTTACTAGCCCTGCTGATGGGCGCACGCCCTTGTCAACGGACCCCTGTCGCCTTATGGCTGCATCTTTAGCTCAGGCTGCCATCCACACCAGCGTGCTGCGGACATCCAGGACTCGATAAACATATATTGGATTGATCCCACCCACGCCATGAATTCTCTCAGATCAGATTTCACCAACAACTGACATCCAGTTCTTCGCTCTGGATCCACACACACCAACAACCAACTAAGTCGCTCTCTACTCCGGGAGTGACTTCATCATCGCCTCTCTGTCTCCGCTTGGCACCAACGTCACAACGGCTCTCCGGCTACACTCCATCTTGAAGAACTCGAACACCAACACAATGCCTTCAGCAGTATCACGATCCACCATGCCTACAGTCATCCACTCCAAGCCGGTTTCTTCGGAGAAGAGGCGATCTGTGGGGTTCATGAAGGATCCAGTCGAGTCTTTCTCCCGCCCAGTAACCAACGCTGAGAGCTGGGCACTTTACAACTTCGAGATGCACGCCCGCAAGTGTGCATACTGCCACGACCCATACGAAGTCCACCGCAGCCACGACCAGCTCTGTGAGCACGGACACCGTCTAGCCCAGGAAGTTGCTTCTTACATCTACAACAAAGATGGCAAGCCCTTCTCTACTAAGGAAGATGACAACAAGATCGTCCAGGTCGAAATCCCAGCTGGTTACATCGAGGTCAGCGGCCTCTTGCGGGCTATCGAGCGCAGCCTTCGTCACAGGTCACGCCGCGCATTTGTCTCTATGGACCGTCACTACCACATTGCTCCTCGCACACCCACCACACTACCTGTGCGACAGAAGTCTGTCAAGGTTGAACAGGAGAAGCCAAGGACCAAGTCCTCACGACCACGATCCGGCGAGGTCGTTGACTGGCCAGACAAGGTCGAGATCAATAACTCGAGCTCCCGTCGTGGCTCTCTGTACGAAGAGGACCTGAAGAAGCGACGCAGCGCCAAGTACAATGTCGAGGTTCGCGAGCCTTCCGCTCGTGACCTGCGCGAGCACCGTCTTTCTGGCTACTACCGCTGAACGATCACATGAGCGTACGACACACACTACACTCTGAACCCTGACGCAAGTTTGGCAAGCGAACAACACACAGCCACTTACTACACCAACGGCGATCTGCACAGCAACGCCCGCTGATGGCTCCGCACCAATCCGCGACGACCACTGCACATGCACGCTGCGATTACAGTTTTGCTTTGCATTTACCTTAAGCTTTTTGCTATTTGGGGCACGTGGTTTGTTGAAAGGATAATGTTTACCCTGAGAACGGATAACAAAGGCTTTGCGGGCACATGGTACACTCCACCTTCGAGGTGTTGAGGGGAGGACGGATGACAAAAGATATGATGTAAGAAGGCAAGAAGGCAATCTAGCCTAGATGAGATCACGAAGATACGTTTGACGATTTTAAAGACTTGGACTTCACATCACTGTGCCATCATGCATTACCTGATCCGTGACTCCGTGATCCAAGAACCGTGACGTGAGTTGCCACGCCTGAAATAGCACACTAACAGATGGGGCCAAAACACCAACAATTACACACGATAGAATGAACTCGCAATTCCACTCATCGCTGAGTCCGGACAGACTGCGTAATTCTGCAAGGCAGTACTCAAGGATCCGGCTTTTCCCAACATGGTGTTACACTGAAACAGTCGCACACCCTCTGACTCCAACCCGGTTCTTGTTCTTGCGGTGCCACACTAGGCGAGACCGCAGCCGGGCTCACATGCCATGGACCTGACCTGATTAAGCCAGACAGCACCTTGATCAGCGGGTTCGCGCCTTCTAACACAAGCATCAGCACCCTGAGCGCGCACACCCTCCCAGCTCATCATGGGCCGTCCCGCAACCCTGCGCCTTGACAATCAGGCCCTGGCCGCTGCGCAAGAGCTGCAAACTTGCTGCACTCGTTGTGCGACAACCATGTCAAGCACGCTGGGAGTCGAGCAAGAAAGCTGACTGCATCCATCCTGCTGCCGCTCGGGAAAGTGTGATGTCGACGGCGGATCTTGAAGCAAGATCTTGGTGTCATGGAGGCGGGGCACACGTCAGGGTCCAGGACTGCCGAGCTGCACAACTTGACTACCGCGCACCTTCCTTCACCAACATCAGCCCCAAAACTTCCAATATCTCTTGATTCCTGAAGGATTTCTCCAGCCAGCAATACCTCCCGCGGCGCATGCTCCGTTTCGCACCATTGTCATCAGATCAATGTCCAATGGAAGATTTGAGGGTGGACACGTCGCTTGAGTGCCCAGGATACCGCTGCTGGCAGAATTCTGAGTACCGGAATCCACTTTTGAAGCCTCACGATGCCCAATATCTCTGCACGGCGAAGACAAAACAGTGCGATTGTGTTGATCGTGTTTGCATGTCTTTACTTGAAAGGGACGATGTATTGAGTTGGCAGAGCTACAAGGCCGAGAGACGCGTAGGAACGTGTGGTGAACGACCCGATGGAGGTACCTCGGCGCGCGTCATTAGGAGTGAGGCAAGACTATTGTTGCCGCGACGAGGTGTGCAATTTTCTTGATTGACTTGAAGAAGACTGTTGTGCAATTCAGGTGCTTGTCACCCTATCAAACTGCAGTGCAATTGCACTCACATCGATAGTGCACATCCAGCTTCGTTGGCAAACAGTTCCACACCAAACTCCCATTGACAGTGGCAGCAGCAGCAGTGGAGCATCAACCCTCCATCTCAGACACCCCAGGCATCCAGAACCTTAACTAGAGCACACGCCCAAGGCCTGTCGACCTGTCAATTCAGGAACATCCTCGCGGCGGCGCCGTTAACCCCGCGCTGGCAATGTTTGCAGGGATGTCAACGCACGCGTGGATCCCGCTCCCCATCCTCACCGACTCTCTTCCACCGGTCCATCTTCACTGCATCGCTTGCGCACGGCAGTGGGCCGCCAGCCTCACCGGTGACCCACTGCAAATGCGCTTTGTCTCCTCTTGAGTGGTCTGCAGCTGTGAACGACGTGTTGTTATTGAGTGGGCGTCGCACGGGGTGTGGTAACGGGCGCGCCCGCAGCCGCAGCCTCAACCACTGCACTGCAAATCTCTCGTTGATTGCGTATACAGGCAAACCAAGTCAAACCTTCTCAGCGCCGGAGTGCAATTGCACTCCCAGCTTTATCCCAGCCCCCACTCTCCTTGCTCGATCCTCACTTCAAACCACCCATCCAGGCAAGCTTGTCCATCTTACAAACACAGGGCTATGTTTGCATCCTCGCTCCACTCATCGGGGCAGAAAATCCTGCCCTCATTGGACTTGTGGCAGTGACAGTGTTTTCTGGTCAAAGCGTGCTGATGGGGAACGAGAGGCGCAGCAGGGCCGAGTGAACGCCCGTTCAGCCATTTCGGCCCCCAGCGCATCATCTACCCTAAAAGAGGTACTACCGTTGGTTGAGCCACCACCAATGTCCGCTCACGTGTGACTGCGGACGCTAGGCCGTTTAGAACTTGGCTTTGAGATCTAGGCGCTTTGAACCAAAGTCTGAAGCCCGAAATATCGTGACCGTCGTGGCTGTCGTTCACAAGCACAATTGGACTGGGGTGATGATTTGGGGGCCGGTATCACGTGAGGATCTTGAAATAGAGGCGGGCGCTTTAGGAGATCACCACTTGTGCTGCGCCGCAGGAGTTCGTTTCGTGACGTTTCGAAGCCGTTGTCAAGGGCGAATGAGAAGGATGTTTTCTGCCAGATGTGGCTTGTGTGAAAAGTCAAGGTACGTGTTGGGGAGATTTGCTGACAGGTCTGTCCGAGTGGATCTCATGCTCTGATGTGAAATTGATGTGGAGTTAGGAAATTCGACAAGCACACTGGGGTATGCTCCAAAAATAATCTGGCGATAAGGAAACTGTCCGACTGCGCTGCGATGAAGGAAATATCTGATTGCTCGGCAGTGGCTTTATCCCGTCATCCGTTCTGTAACGTTTCAATCGTCGCTGGTTGCTTGCCAAATCAAGATGGTGAGCCTCTACGCTCAGCACAAAATTTACCAACGCCAACACCAGAATCCTCACGAAGCCTCGACTTTGACAACAAGCAATCACACCATACTCTCGCTCCCATTCGTTTGCTCCTCCGTACTGGCTCTCGGCTCTCCCTCTCCATCCAGCAGCGGCGCATACCCATTCTTCGACCCTCTGTCCGCACTTTCACCAAAGGAAAAGCTCTTGCCAAACTCAAACCCACCAATCCGGAACGCCAGCGTCCCACTACGACCGCGACACTGCGGACAGCCATTCGGGAAGCTCTGGGCGCCATCCAGCGCCTCTTTTAGCTGACACAGCACAAAGTACGCATGTGCGCCGCTACATCGATCAGCTTCTCATCGCAACTCACCCACCATCCGGAGTAGGCAGTATAAACTCACAAATTCAGAATCATAAAGTTCGTCCCATAAACCCCCAGCACAATCCCACTATCCCTCTCAGACCCGATAAACACCCAGGCCAGGATCAAACACACCAGCAGCCCCGTCCCAAACATGAAATCAAGGATGAAGTGGAACGGCGTGCCCGTCAGACCGGCCCCTGCGCATCCACACTTCTTCTCGTTGGAGAGCAGGACCGCAGAGTAGAGTGATGAGAAGAAGAGCGGGACGAGGCCGATCGCCGGATTGACTTGTTCCAGCGCGATGCCGGCGATTAATAAGACGGGGAAGGCGGGGAGGAAAGAGAGGAGGGAGAGGGCGCGGAGGGCGTGAGGGGTGGACTTGTGGAAGATGGTAAGGTTGAGCATAGTTGCTGCTGTACTGCCCGGTTTCTCCCTTGGAGTCGCTTGAAATTGACTGGGCAAGTGTGGAAGGTATCGCAGTGATTGATATATGCTATCAGGCAGCAATGTTGGGTCAGGCGTCCAACGGCCTCATGGCGCAGACTGAAGTGTAGCTGTGGAGACGGCCTCCATTCTCATCACCTGGTTGGAGGACATCCACAATTCTGACCTAAAGTAAGGTATCGTGGAGCTTGATTGAATGTTCAGTATGCTGACAGGAGCGGCGCGGAAGGCGCGGCGGGGATCTGCGGGCGGCCTTAGAGGCGGAGCATTCGGCAGCGCTACACAAGGCTGACTTGCATCACCACTGGTACATGTATAGAGATTGCGCCTGCCTAGAACTGCCTCTCGTAAGTCAACAATCTGCAGATCCTCGGGGAGTGTTCGGGAGAGAAAGAAGACTGAATCGGGGTGAAGCCGGAGGCGTAGAACACCGTTCGCGAAATCGTAAAGTGCTGGATACCGGTCGCACGTCTATCTTGCATGGCCGCAGACCGAGAATTTCAGCTCACTGGCGTGCATCAACATAGCTCCTCCTCCACTCTCTCTCCTCCATACTAGTCACACTTCTCCTCCTCGCCTCCTCCACATCCCTGCCCCAATATCTTGCAATTTCAATATCAGGATCCCTCCCCTCGAGTTTCGGCGTCCTCTTCGCCATCTTCACCGGACTAACACCCTCAGCATGTGCCTTCGCAAAAATAACATCCAGCTCTTCCAGACTCCTGCCTTTCGGCTCGGGGAAGAAGAAGTACACCGCGGCAGCAACATGATATTGAACACCGCAAACATGGTATACGTATTATACTGTAGATTCGCAAACGCCGGCGGCGTGATCATAACGATTAAGGAATTGCTGAGCCAGTTGCTAAATGTGCTTAGCGCGTTAGCCTGGATGCGTATACGCAAGTTTGTGATTTCTGCAGGACACGACCACGTCATGCCCAGCCAGCCGATAGCGAAGAAGGCGTTGAAGCCAAACAGGAAGACCAGGGCGAGTACGCCGTACAGCGTGTTGAGGCGCGGTGCGCCAAGGTCGTCAATGACGGCGGTTGAGGATGAGCCGGCGAGGATGATCATGGAGGACATTTGCCCGAAGGCGCCGAAGAGTATCAGCTTGCGGCGGCCGACGCGCTCGATCAAGGGAATGGCAATCAGGCCCGCAAGGAGGTACTCGGTGCCGTTTGCCGCGGCGAGGAGGCGCGACATGTCAGGGCCAAACCCGAGGGAATTTTCGGAGACGAGGGTTGCGTAATATGTCTATCGACGTCAGCAGAGTGTTACGAGCTCAAGTACTTGGTCTCTAGCAAGCGGCAGTGGCTCACAATCAGAATGATGCCGCAGATCCACTGACTGCGCTGCAATGCCGAGCAGAGTGCGGCGCAGGTTTTGCGATGGGCCATTTGTGAGGAGCTCGCGCATCTTGAAGCCTCCCATCGAGCTTTGTGCACCAAGTGCCTCTTTGATGTTGGAAAGCTCAATGGCGACCACTTCGGAGTCGATGTATGCATCGGCGAGACGTGCGAGAAGAGCTTTTGCCTCTTGCTCGCGGCCACGCATCATAAGCCAACGTGGGCTATCCGGAAGATATAGGAGCATGTACCTGCCTGGGGTCAGTAGCTGCCGCAGTCTGGGAAAGGATCACATACATGACAATAATTGTGAAGAATGACTGGAATGCCACAGGAAACCTCCATCGAACAGAGCTGTAGCTCGTGCCCGCGGGCAGGAAATAGAAGCCATAGCCGACCCAGTACGAAATCATCACACCCGCCACGATGATAGCGCCAGAGGTAATGATGAGTCTTCCTCGTTTCTTGGGCTTGGCAAATTCAGATTGCCACGTTGGTATGGCTTTCATGTTCGTTAGTGGAGACCCTGACAGATGACCAATCGCCCTTGACTTACTAGATGTGACCATACCGTTACCAATGCCGCCAATAACTCTTCCTACAACCAAGACAGCGTACGCGGCCGCTCCTCCTCGGTTAGTTCCACCTGCAGCAAACTGGAAGATTGTGCCAATAATCATGATGAAGCTGCCCCAGAATGACGAGCTCTCCCGATCCCACCTTTCTCCAAAGAATAGAACTAGAACCGCGCCGAGGAAGCAACCGACTTGATACAATGCAACAGCAGCGGCCTGGGTATTTGCGTCACCAGTGCACATCTGCTGGTCTCTGACAGTGTTATCTGGCGAGTCAGGCCAGCAAAGGTTGTTGGCACGAGAGAGTGGGGTCATGAGCGGAGAATGTCGTTGGAAGTCATCGAGGATGAGAAGACCAGACATGACACCCTGATCGTAGCCTACTCGACGTGAGTCTGAGTGCCGTATATGCTTTGATTGTTCGACATGCCGAACATGAGGAATGCCAGACATGACGCCCAGGCAATGCCGTTGTTCAGAGCCTTGCCATGAAGCTGGCCGTATCTTGGGACGTTCCATTCTGGCAAGTTCCCGAGCTTCTGGAATATGCCTGCTAACTCACCTTTGCGGTTTGCTGCCTTCTCTCGTGCGATTCTTCTCTCGTGATAGGCTGCTGTTGTGCCATGGAGCGTATCGTTTCGATTAGAAGGCGTGTTCTCAAGATGCTCGTTGCCAAGGTCGGACTTCTCTGAGTTCTCCCTAGAATCCATATTCGCTCTGATTGACGCGATTATCAGGCCTTTGGCAAGTCGAACGACACCGTGGACAGACGCCGGAGTGGGCGTCATTTTTTAGCTTTTGATTCAGCTTCGGCAAAATTGATTGAAAGTGACGACGGGGGCCGGCTGGAGTCCGCTGAGGGCCAAGCAGTCCCGGACTACGGTCTTGTCTTCTCCAGACAGGATTACTAGCTTGCTCGAAAGTTTTCCCCCCCAGAACACGGTGCGGCCGGATTACTGTTTTGAGTAGCCCGAGGTGTTCGTGGAAAGCGGATGAGGGAGGCTGCGCAAGACGACATGAGGCTCGAGTATCCCCGTACTTGATGTAGGTCTGCTCAGTCTCGATGTGCAAGAGTGCTGGGGGTACTGCAACCGTAGAAGACGGAGTGGAAATACCACCGCAGTCAAGGAGGAAGCAGCATTTTGCCCAACGGAGCTCAAATTTGCGAGTACAAGCATTTTGAACGTTCCTATGCTGGGTTTTGTTTTGTCGATATGCTTTAGAGAATGTCAGCGGGTATCATCAATGCTTGCGCAGAAGCGCTGCTAACGCCCACCGGTCAAGACCCGCCACATCTCCATGGGCAACCCGATGCTGGGCTGCAATGTTGTGTCGTCTTGGACATGGCTTGCGTCGAAAACAAAGTTGGGGAGGAAGGAGCGAGGCCAAGAATGATGACGAGCGCCGCAGGAATCCGCTCTGCTTGGCCCCTAGCGCACTCTTGAACAAGAGTGCCGGTGCCGATATCCGGACGGCAAAGGCTTCTCAAGTTCTTTAAAGCTGGACGCGGCATCAGAATTGAAAGCTGTTGTGAACGCTGCTCGTAGAGGCGCAGGGCACGTTAGCGTCCGGGTGAATTGTAAAATGTTGATCCATTCGAGGGCTCATGCCCGGTATCTGGCGAATCCATCTATAACGCCATGCCATGCTTTATATAGTACAGTGCACGTACAATATTTGTACATATCTTTGACTTCCGTCATGCGTTGCACTAAGTGCGAAACGCAGTCGCTCTCTCAGTAGGAAACGCACCTTGTCTGCGCTCTGCCAATGTCCCCTCCCCACCTTGCTCGAGTCGTGGTGTTGCTCGTCGGATTTTGGTGTTGTAACTCATGGCACTGGGTATCGTCTACTTCTTTCCGCGTTTGGCCTCAAGGAAAAGGACCTGCTTTCGAACTGCAAAGCTGTCAGCTCATGGCCAAGGAACCTTCCTTCATGGCGTCTAGATGTCATCACGGCGTGTCAAACACAGCACGCATTTGTGGTGAGTTGACGTCGCGCGCGGGCATCTGAGGAGCATGCGCAGTATGCAGTCGTGAAGTGTCGAGGGCGTTTGCGTACCAATAGGATCGTATTTCAGCATGCTCAGCGGTTGGTGAGCGCGTGGTCTTTGCATTGTGCGGTAGTATCCGGTCATGGCCATCGAGATGAGGCGCACCATGATGGTACGGGACTTCGCTGTAGACCGTAGAAGTCAGCGCATTTCATGATATTGTTGTTGCGGCGTCTTTCAATGGAACAGGTGGCGGCCCAACACGCATCGCTCGTCTGCGCCATTGTGCGACGAGCATCTTTTGAGAAGGCTGGAAGATTTGCGTACCTTTCTTGGCCATGGCGACGTGCGATTGCTGTTGCTGCTGGCGAAGGCAGTCGTGATGTCGATACGTGAGGTTTCCGCGATTCCAGGTCTTGGCGGCAGATCTTTGGGGCAGGTGGGACTGACCAATCAAGTATCGATAAAGACCGCAACGTCCCCACTTCCCCATCCGCTCTCCACCCTCATCAGACCTGATGCGTCGAGTGTGCTGTGGTCTGGCATGCTCGGTTGGTTTACTCTCATTCCATTAACTCACGTCACGCGAATATATGGAAAGGCCTCTGTTGCCGAAGAAACCTCTCATTCGACCAGATGAGGCGCGCTCAACGCCTTGTGGCTGGTAGCAAGGTTTCCAGTTCATCAGGCTGACATTCAGCACACTTCAGCGATCACTTTCTTCTTCACATTGACCCGAGAACATGTACTGCGCTCGCTGCCAGGCCTTCTGGTCAGGTGTCAAAGACAGTGCTGTGATGCCGGCCAACGTGTCCAGCACCCAGACCATCCAATGGTCTCCTTTAGAAGTTGTGCTCCACCAGACTCTACGCGAGCTCAAATCAGCCGCAGAGCTTGGATGCTCTCTTTGCGCTGTCCTCTGGTCGCAGCCCGAACGTGACAATGCCGCCTGGTTCCCAGACGATCTCGACGAGCCCATCGATGTCATACTACACTTTGTGACGAGCAATGGCCCTCAACCTCTCATCTCGGCATCGTTCAACAGAAAAGCAGGCGCAACCAATTTTCGATCCACCCATATCAAAAAACGAACGGTGGCAACCTTCGGTGGGATCATTCAGGATGGTTGGTAGGGTCACCTCAACCAGGTGTACGAGGCTGACTTTGGCAAGAGCACCTTGGCGAATCGATGATCCGTGCATCACACGTAGAGAACAATAGCACCGGCTCGCAGCGAGCGCTCGATCTCTGTTCTTTCTGGCTGAGGAGATGCCGGGAATTCCACGAGCAATGTCGACCGGTCCATCAAGGCGAAACCCCTCAATTCAGACCTACGCGACTGATAGACGTCAGCGGCAACAAGGCTCGTCTTATCGTGACTTCGAAGGCAACGCAAATCCACGAGTATGTCGCTCTCAGTCACTGCTGGGGCCTGGTCCCAATTATACGTACCCTGAAGGCGAATTATAAAGACCATCAGCTTGACATTAAAAGAGACAAGCTGTCTCGTACCTTCAACGAAGCGATACACACTACCCGGGTACTGGGCTTTCGCTACATCTGGATCGATTCCTTATGCATCATCCAAGATGATCCAGATGATTGGGCAGCTGAAGCTGCCACCATGTGCGATGTGTACTCGAATGCGACCCTTACAGTAGCAGCAGCACACGCAGCAGGAGGACACATTGGCTGCTTTTTCGAGCGTGACGGCCGAATGAATAACCCCTTCCTGATGCCTCTCGGGACGCAGCCATCTCACAATTCGACATGGGCTTGGTTCGCAACCTTTGGATACATTTCATTATCTCCCGGTGGTGCCCATCTACCTCTGTTGTATGGAAGAGCTTGGGTCCTTCAAGAGCAGCTTCTTTCCTCACGAATGCTGATCTTCAATCGGCATATCCTGCAGTGGGAATGCATGACTTTACATGACTCAGATGCATTCCCCGGCGGAGGTGGCTCTCATCACTCGGACGCTGAGTTGCAGGTCCGTCGCGCAGTCAGGAATGGTGAAGATCATTTCGAGAAACCCATTGAAGAACTTATGGACCTAGATATCAGCGATGCTGACTTGGCGTGTTACAAAGCGGATGTTTGGTATGCCATCGTTCAGAGTTATACACACCGAGGCATGACAAATACGACGGACCGGCTCGTTGCTCTCGCAGGTATTGCTAATGGACTCAGAAGGCACACATCGAACCGCTACCTAGCAGGACTTTGGTCTCAGCAACTCTGGCGGGGCTTGCTATGGGAACTCAGCACAATAGACGGAGATGGGTCTTTCGATCTGGAAAATAATGACCGAATACGACAAAATCCAGCGCTGGCTCCTAGCTGGTCGTGGGCCTCTGTCACCGCCCCGGTCGCTTTTCTCCACGGCAGTCCGATGATCGACTGCATCTGCGATATTGTGAGTTGCTCCACAAGTGGCAACGTTGCAACTCAAACGGGATCTTTATATGTTCGCGGTCATACTCGTCGAGGCTACGTCAACCCAGTCTATGCATATCCTATCCGAGAAGCGGCAGCAAAAAATCCGGCAATGTGTAGGCCACGCGAGAATCGTTTGGACATGCGAAGCCTTCGGGGCCAGCCATACTTACCTCATGAGTACTTCATGTTTGCCACAAGGCCTCCTCGACACTACGTGCGGTATACTGCCGAACACAACTGGGGCTGGCGTGTAGTACGAGGCGAATTCCACGCCGATGAGATCATCGAACCCACCACCGAGCTCACATTCATTGCTATCGCCGCCTGGAACCAAGAGCGCAGACCAGGGAAAGCCAGTAAATTTAGGACAGAGACAGGTCCTATGACTGTGTTTTCTCTTGCTTTAGTACCTACTGACAATGCCGAGCGTGAGTACAGACGCGTGGGTCTTGCCACTTGGAGCAGCTGCGCTTGGTTCGGTCGAAGGTGCGGATATGAGCCTCCCGGTCAAAACTTGCGTGAGAGAAGATCGTATAGCCCTGGGGCACCTATGGATGTAAGGTGGAAGCAGAAGCTCCGCAGGCTGTACAGATGGCCGGACCTGGAATTCTACCAGCGCAACGAGACGCTGGAACATGCGCACAAGATCGAGGCGAATCAGTTGCCAGAGCTGAAAAAGTATCATGAGGATGTTGGCGTCGAGGAGATGTTTCTCACAATTGTGTAAAGCACTACCTCGGCCGATATCCTTGTGCACATTATTCACTATCATCACCGAAGCACACCAAACGCGAAGAGATAATCTCAGTTGCATATCAGCTAAACAAATTGTGTGAGCCAGATCTCCGCAAGTCCCATAACAGCCGTCGTCTGTATGGTGCCTGGGCATCGATCCAGCGTCCGTATCGCATCATTTTTGTGTCCAGTCTTGTGCCCTTCCCACCCTTCCGTTCTTTTACTTCGGCACCTGGATTCTCCCTGCGACGGCCAGTGCGGATGTTGATGTAGTACTAATCTCCACCAACGTCTGACGCATGTTGTAGTTTTTCACCTGGATTCCTTCTCTGTCGTTGGTGCCTCGGAGAAATCCCCACTGATGCGGTGCGTGTGTTTACTTACGGCACATGAGTGAACGTGGGTCATGTGAGGAATGACTGCGCCTTCAATGATACTGGGTTGTCGAAGGATGTTGCAATCCGTGGAAGCGAAGGAAGGATCTGGCCTTGTCAGTGTGTGTATCATGTTCTTCAAATGAGGAGGAATGTGACTTATCTCGGATGCTTCGATAAAGAAGCCTCGCGTGGGAAGAAGGTGTATACGCTCCTCAACACCACTTGACAGCCGATCCTATGGAAGAACGCGCGAGGAGTGGAAGTGATGGCAGGAAAGGCTATGACGAAGCGTCCAAGGACGGTACCGCTTCGTCTGGGCTGCGGCATGAGGAGCAATATTAAACTTCGGCGGTTGCTCTCGAACAGGGGCGTATGAAGCACGTTGCTCGCCAGATTACCGCCGGGAGGTGTCTATGCGAGTAGGGGTGAGCAGCTGGATCTGAAGGATGGACTCGGAGGTAGTCAGCAAGATTCCGTGAGCTTATGGACGGTACGTACTGTGATGTGTCGGTGACAATGTCGAAAAGACATGAGTCAATACCACACCAAACACGAAAGGGAGGTATTCAAGCGAAAGAGATGGCTGCATTCTTGGTCAATAGCCTAGTGCTACGGCTACAACGGGACGATGCTGATGTACTTAAAGAAACTATGTCGACACCACGATGTCGACTTGGTGTTGTCGAGAGGCAAGCTCGATGTCAACAATGCCTTTGTGGGCCTAAAGAGGGTCTTTGTTCAGAACGGTTTGCGCAGCCCCGCCGTGAAGGCATCGATGATGCGCTAGATGCGCAGCTCTCGCTACCTCTGAGCATGGGTCTCCATGGACACTACAGAAGCTGTCAGCATCGTACCTTCGTCTTCTTTTTCCGAGCTCCGTCAGCGCTGAAGGAAGCCGCCGGGAGCAACGTCAGGACGACGAGCATGTACTCGAGCTCCTAGAGTCTAGGATGGATACAGTGAGGGTCAAATTACTCTGCTCTCGGTGATTCTCAGGCTGTGCGGTCACAGCCCCGCCGGCGGAGGGAGGGTTGGGTGGCGGCGCGACAGTATTGTCTGCAACAAGACGAGGGATTCGGAAGCAGTCTTGGATCTACCTCAAGTTGTCTTTGACTCAAGGTATGGTGTAGCTGGAGCGGCTTGTCAGCATGTGAGTGTTGTTGACAGCTTCGAGCTTGCAAGACGTGCATGCCTGCGTAGCAGCATTAAGCTTGGAGGCCGTCAGGGGTGAGGGATATCATACTTGGGTCGAGATGGTTGAGTCAAAAGAGACTCGAGTGGCGGAGAGGTCGTGGGAGAGCAATTTGGGTGGGTTGTGGGTGAGGGCGTGAGGGTGAAATGGCAAGCGAAGCAAAAGGTAACAAAAGTGCAACACACTTGAGCACCACCGTCACGTCCAAGCGGCGTGACCACAGTCAACACTCCCTACGAGCATTTTGACTCCCACCACCGGTCCCGCACTTGATATTGGGCTCGACCAGCGGGCTAATGACATTGGTCCAGTGGATGTACTTATTCGGAGTCGAAATATGCTCCTTGATATGCTGATTCGTCGCTCTTCCTACAGATATGGCGATACATTGTGTGTGCGGGCAGAGGCCAGGCGTAGAAAAGAGGGACTAGGTTAATTCCTATCTAATGAGGGGAAGAGGGAATATACACCCTACAGATGATTATGTAACAGAGCACGTAATGCTGGCTAACACACCCCCCTAGCTTAAGTAAATAGCAAGAAACAAAAGCTATAAATAAGCGTCTTACCTCTCTAAAACTAGACGTCTTACTCTGTAGGACCCTCTGTATACAGACCTGAATCTAATCTGTCTCGCAGTTTGGATAATAGATCGCTTAGTCCTAGCTGGCGTACAAAGTTGGCGTGTCTCTGCTGACTAAGGATCTTCGTAAGGCCATTAGCTGGTATCTCTGCAGTAGCCTTCTAATCTACCTGCAGTATGCCCTCTGCTATCTCCTGGCGTACCTATTAGTGGTGTACGTCTACATGCTTTAGCTTTGTTTGAAGCTTGTTAGCTGTCTTTGTTGCGATTAAGACAGTTTGCTGGTTATCACACTACAGTGCTAGTGTAAACTCTGGGTCAAACTGGATTACTTTAAAGAAGCGCTGCCACCACTCTATCTCTGATCCGGCTGTTGATAGAGAGAGTAGCTCGGCCTCTGTAGTCGATTTCGTGACTGATCGTTGGACCGTCGCCTTCCAATCAATAGGCAGTCCATACAGCTTGAAGATATAGCCTTGAGAGCTGCGTCGCGTCTCTGGCTCGTCGGCAAAAGCAGCATCTGATGCACCATAGAAGAGAGGCTTATGCTCGTGCTCTTGCTGGGATAGCATTGTGATGCTTGTTATGCCTTGCTGCTTATCTGCAGACGCTCGAATAGCTAAGTGTTTCGTGCCTATCAGGTACCTCCATACATGGCAAGCTGCGTACATATGCT
Source organism: Didymella pomorum (assembly GCA_022225945.1). Classification (NCBI taxonomy): domain Eukaryota; kingdom Fungi; phylum Ascomycota; class Dothideomycetes; order Pleosporales; family Didymellaceae; genus Didymella; species Didymella pomorum. The sequence continues at coordinate 196,370 of JAKJXN010000051.1, read as the reverse complement.
TCTGCCCGGGATTCTGCAGATGACGTGCAAGTACTGAGTGCGCTCTCGCGACGTCTGGTCGTGTCGAAGTCGAAATGTAAGCCAGTGAGCCGACTAGCCGCTGGTACCTTTAAGTTTGCGCAGCACTTGGTTCCTCTGTTAATGGCAAAAGGGCATTGTCCCTTAGGGGAACATCTGGATATCTTACGCTTGACTTTAGGTCAAACTTTGCTGCAATCTTATTAATGAATGAGTCCTGAGTTAGGTAGATAGAGCGACTGAGCTCCTCGCGGATTACGCGGATACCAAGGAACCACTTCAGCTCGCCTAGTTCACGGATCTCGTACGTTGTAAGCAGCTGCTGCTTGAACGTCTGGTAATAGCTCCTGTTGAGCGGGTGGACAAGAACGACAATATCGTCTACGTAGAAAAATGCGATCAAGTGATTATTTGTGTATAAGCATGGCACTCCTGGCACTAGCTCTAGGCTAAGCTTCTTTAAGGTTGATGATAGCTCCTGGTACTAGAGCAATGGAGCTTCTTTGAGGCCATAGAGAGCGCGCTGTAGTTCAAGTAGCTCTCTAAGCTCGTCTGTAAATCCTTCTAGCGTATGGCAGTATATTTTGTGTGGCAATCTCGCGTTAAGAAAAGCATTTATAGCGTTAAACTGAAACATCTGTAGGTTAAATGCTGCTGCTAACGCAATAAGAGCTTAAAAGACTTTAATTGCTAGCGTTGCTGCGTAGGTCTCTCCCTATGCCTCTTGCATGTCTCCTTGTACGCATATATGCGCTTTGAACTTGTATAGGTATCTATCTTCGTTAAATTTGTATGTGAATACCTACATTAAGGGTAGAACCTCAGCATCTGCTGTTGTTACAGTTACCTCTGTCTGTTTAAAGCAGTCTTTTGCCTAGTAGCTATTAAGCTTAGCTTATGCTGCCTGTGCAAACTTAGCGCTAAATAGATAATTGTTTAGATCCCTCTATTGCTTTAGTGGATCTAGCAATTAGTTGCAATGTAATTGTAGCTTTGGCATTTCTCCTGTGAGCTTTAATGGGGCTGTTGGGTTTATTGCTACTGTAAATGCTCTATAGTACGTAGCTAGAGCATGATCTAGTGGCTTCCTGGTTCTTTTACCTGTGATGATGTTGCTGCTCCTGATTGATGGGTCTGCCATCTTTGGAGCGTTGTTCTGTTGACGATCTGGTACGTAGTTGTTGGTATTGCTCCATCCTTTTGCCCATGTTGATGGCTGCTTTCGTGGACGGCCTTGCTTGCTTGTCATAGCTGGCTGTAGGGGTCTGTCTGCGCTGCTTGTGGCTGTAGATCTATCATCTTTGTGATGCGTCTGCGGCTTATTAAGCAGTTGATCTTGTATCTGTTCCCTAGTGTCTTGATCTTCAGCGCCTTGCTGATCTTCCACACTGATCTGTTCTGCCGGCTTGGAAGCTTGGTCTAGATCTCTGTCATTGCCTGTCCACTCCTGAGGTGGTATAGTACCGCGATCTGACGGTTCTGGTGTAGGCAAAAAGCTCTGATCCTTAGAAAGCTGCTAACGTTGTTGTAGCTTAGTTACTACTTCCTAATCTGCCTCTGCCTCTGCTGTATGCAGTATATTAAGGATCTTAATCTCTTCTTGCATGATATCTTCTTTCTTAGCCTTCTCATGGTTGTTGTAGAGGCTGCTTCTCTGGAATATCACATCTCTTACACGTATTACCTGGTTCTTTTTTAGCAGCTAGATGCGAAAGATGTTTAATGAATCATACCCTATAAGGTATCTAACAAATATATAAGACTCTAGCTTATCTGCCTTCTTTAGCTTTTTGTTAAGCGTGTACGCTTTGCACCTAATCTAGGAGAAGTGCGCAACTAAAGGCTGCTTGCTGTGAACGAGTTTGTATGGCGTCTTCTAATTAATAGATCTTGTAGGAGTTACATTCGTGATCTTTGTTGCTGTAATCGCTAGCTCATTTGATAGAGACTTTAGTAGACCTGCCTTAATGCGGAGCAATCTTGCTTTTGTAATAATGATGTTTCTAGCTTGTTCTGCAGCTCTAAGCTGCTTAGGCGTGTTAGGAGCACGCAGCTTAATCTTAAGGCCTGCTTGCCTCGCGATTCTGTAGAGTTTAAGGCCATAGCTATAGTCCCTATTAACTTTAAGCACAATAACTGTGTACCTGTACTGTCGCTTAATCTTGTGTAGCAGCGCCTTGAGAGCTGCTATCACTACTAGTAGTGACTTGTTCGCAAGAGTCAATGCTTCGTGCCACTTTGAGTACTCGCATACTGCATGCAGCAGGTAGCGATCTCCATTGTAGCATGTTTCTCCAGTCAGTATGAGCTGTACAAGATCAACAACTATTTAATAGAAAGGCCTTGTCGCATGATTGTCTGATGCGCGCCTGCTGACCTAAGCTGCTGATTTTAATTGTATATAGGTCTCACACTCGTGCATCCTTGGAGCTCTAGCGTCTTTGTTAAGAGTTATACCCTATATATTCCTACTTAGATAGTTAATCACGTCCTTGCTAGCGTGTGCAAACATCTTATAAGCTTTGACATAGGATGCGTGAATTAGGCGTTGATCTTCTTGCGATGGCTTATACGCTCGCTGCACTGTTACCGCAAAGCTGCTTAGAGCTAGACAATCATTTTCTTTAGCGTTGACAATCTAATGCCCATCTGCGTATTTAAGCGAACAGATGACGTTTAATGGATGCTTCTGATATATTGCGTCTCTCCCTGAGTCAAACTGCACGTCTATCTCTCGGCATTGTGAGAGGCTTATAACGTTTGTAAGGAAGCCTTCTACAAGTGCGACGTTAGACAATTGGATCTTGCCTATACTGTACGGCCAGTTGACGCTGAACGTCACCTCTCCCCAGGCCTGTATCGCCAAGGTTAAGTCTCCTGCTAAGACCATCTCATGAGGTCTTGCCTTCCGTGTCTCTTGCCAGCCAAATCTCGTCAAGTTGCATACGTGAATATTCGAGCCTGGGTCAAGTATCCATCGATTAAGTATCGCTGGCAAAGCCTTCTGCTGTACCTGTGCGACAGAGAAGCTGTTGTAGGTGACAAAGCTTGCGCTGCTCTTCCTACTATTAAGTGTAAGCGTCTTATCTATGCCTTTTACTCTCTTGCTGTGCTAAGCTAGGAGCTTATTAATTCTCTTAACCTGCTCTAGATCCTTTAAGGCTGCTGCTACTTGGTCTTGCACATCTTTAGCTAGTTGAAAGTCCTCGGGTCTCTTTAGATGATCTAGAAACAGGTACCAGCACTCTCTATACTAGTGCTTGCTCCCGCAGATACATTCTAGCTTGTATGGAGCTGATCTTGATGATCTCTGCTCCTTCTAGTGCTGTTCTGACTTGGCTAATACACCCAATAACGCAAACGTACTAAGTGGTGCCGCAGTAGGTCTAATTCTTTGGTAGTAGATTCTGAACTAAGCGATGTAGTCTGCTATAGGTTAAATCTTATTTGTCTTGCCTACTGTCTCTTTTATGATTAAATTATAATGCAATAATCCTGCCTATTCTAGCGCAATTGTCCTAATAGCTAACAGGAAATCCTCCTAAGCTTAATAGCCTGTTGTTTTAGGAAGGTCTGCTTCCCTGCACTAATTCATAATGTGAATCTAATTGTTAAGCCACTGCTTAAGATCGCGACTCTAAGGGCCTTCCTGCAGAGATTAATACTTAACAATTAGCTCTCTGGTTTGTGTAGCAGTTGTTGGCGCGAACTGCTTCTTGAGAGCGATTAGTCGATCATACACCTCATCTTTTCCGTTAATGAGGTAAAGGTGACGAGCAGCAATTATATGGCTGATATCCAAAAGAAGTTCGCCTTCTTTCTGCTTTTTCTTCGCGTACTCTGCTCTTTCGTATCTCCAGTCGTGGAGGAGATCACTGTACATTGCCTGCTGGCCTGCGTCCAGCTGGGCAATCGCCGTTGCTCCAGCTCTGACATCGCTGGGCAGTGGTTTGACAGGTTCTTCGAGCTTCGGTAGCTCGCTCTGTGGTTTCGAGATGTCATAGTACTTCCAAATAGCATCTACAACGGCTTTCTCTCGTCATAGCTGGAACCATAACTCCCAATTGGCTGGTTTATCCAGTATAACAGTCACTTATGTGACTCCAGCGTCGTTGTACAATATCGTAATCTTTGTGATTAATCACTAAACTAATCTCTGTACAGAGCAGCAGTTCTAGTCCGCTAGCAACACTACCTAATAGCTGTTAACTAGAAAGGTCTTTGACGCTAATTAGCTGTTAATAGACAAAACAAGGTAGAAGTAAACGTAGTTGTTGTTAGTTACACGTCTAGAGCTGTTTTAGTGCTGAGTAGCGCAGTCTAAGAGGTGCAAACCAGGCTCATAACTGTGTGCGGGCAGAGGCCAGGCGTAGAAAAGAGGGACTAGGTTGATTCCTATCTAATGAGGGGAAGAGGGAATATACACCCTACAGATGATTATGTAACAGAGCACGTGATGCTGGCTAACACATTGTATTCCTTACGAGCCCGTCAATATACGCACCACCGCAGGCGTCATCTCCGCCTCCTCACCCACAAGTGCCACACTGCACTATGCTCGACCCCGGCTCGAACATACTCAGCTCATCATATGCTAACGATCGTGACAGGGCAGAGCCCCTACATATACTCCATGCTACTACTTGCCGCGATGTGGATACTGCCCGCACTTGTCAGTATACGAGATCTCCTGTGTTGTATCGGCACCTTACGATTATCGTCGATCGCGTTCTCTCCGTCATTACACATTTGCTCCCACAAGCATCGCCACGCAGCTCAGCATCACCACCAAAACAACGTCGATCGCAATCGCTTATCGTCTACCAAGTTCGTCCTTGAAGCGCTCGCTGTACCGATTTCCTGCTGTAGTCTCAGTCATATGCAGAATAGCGTGGCACGATTCACAGACCCTTACTCCGCGTATTGCGAGTAGAAGAGACACGAGGGGCAATACTTCTAGATCCTGCTGTAGACGACTGTCTGTAGCTTGAACGCCAATTTGTCACACTGGCAGGGCCAGGGTCAGGGTCACTGTTGTTTTGAGCAGAAGTCTTGGTAGGCGGTGGCATGTAAGGCGCATAGCTCTTGGAGATCGAGCCCGGGCGCTGCGCGAATGCTCGGGCTGAGGTGCGGAGCTTCTTGAAGGACCCACTATCATCGGCATTGCCGGGGGCTTTGCGTTTCTGGCCGGAGTCAGCGTCATGGCCAGAATGATGATCAGATGTACGCTTGGCGACAGTGTTGTTGGAATGCATAAAGTCCGGAAAGTCATTGTCGTCCGCCGTAAGGCTTCGTTCGGCACGCGTGTGAGACACATGGCCGGGGCCATGTTCAGCATGCGTACGCCGATGCTGCCCGTCTGGTTGTCGCAAAGGCATCATACGAGAGGCTGTGTTTGCCCGAGACTTTGGCCGACATCGTGAGTTCGTCAAGTGGGCATCCGGTGTCTTGTCGTGGGCCGACTGACCTGGCGTTCCGAACTCTCGACTTGAAGATGACGCATGCTTCGGGGTATGCCGGTGCTGTTGAGATCTTGGATGTATATCCATAAGCATCTCAGAAAGATCTTCTGACGGGATTGTAGAAAGATCCGTCAAGTTCTCCTGATCTGCGTTGTCACTGGCGATGACCTGAGACTCGAGTATCTTGAGCTGTGCAGCGACGCCCTGATCATACTCAAAATGCTGGGTCTCAGGAACAGTCTCGACCCCAGAATCCAGAATTGAAGGCTGCGTCTCCTGATGTTGGGATAGCACCTGAGAACCAAACCTGCTCTCATACTCCTGTTCAAAGTATCCCATCTCATTCTCGGAGCCCTCCTGGCGGCGGTCAGAAATCGCTGCGCTGTTGAGGAACGAGTGGCCTTGCGCAGATCCAAGTGGTCTGCGGCTCGATGATGCAACGACCGTCACCGAGTTCGTCTGGCGATCCACTTTCTTACGAGTCCTTTCGGAGTGGGACTGCTGGGAAGATGGCGTACCGTTCTGCTCGGACTGTTGTGTATTAGGGACCAGAATCCTGGTAGCTGATATTCCGGCTTCTTTCAGTCGCCTCTCTGCCTCCGCTGCCATCTCAGCCTTTCTGGTTTCGGCCTCGTTCACTAGACGTTTTGTTTCCCGTCTCGTATCAGCGACTCGTGCTTCAGCATCCTGTTCGCATTTCTCCATCTCCTGTCTGAGCTTGGCTTTCAACTTCTCCTGTTTTTGGTGCGACTGAGCGGCAAGATCTTCGAATTTGGTGTTCGTCGTCTGCTGATGGTGCTCGATCTGCTCCTTGTGCGCAGCCTCCTTCTGCCGTAGCTTGGCTTGCAGCTCCTTGCGAGCATCCTCAGACAGCTTCAGGCTAGACCTGAGATCGGCGAGGCTCGCAATCTTGTTAGTCTCGGCTTGTTGCAATTGAGTTTGAGAGTCGTGCTGCTCTTGCCGCAGCTGTCTGTCGCCTGCAACTTTGGCGTCTTGAAGTGCGTTGACTTGATTTCGCAAACCGGTACACTTTGACGTGAGCTTTTGTTCAGCACTCTTTGATGCTACCAGATCTTTCCGAACTTCCTGGATTACAGTAGACAACTTCTCATTCTCGAGCTGCAGTTCGCGATTAGTGTCTTCTGCAAATTGGAGTGTCTCACGGGTTCTGCCCTCTTCCTCGATTGCGTCGTTCTTCTCCTGATTAATGATTATCATGTCGCCGTTATACTGTGAAACTTCCGCTGTTAGCTGACCTGTCTTGGTCTTCTCGAAATCTAGCTGCGCTCGCAGCTCCGCGACATCTTGCCTGAGCGCGCTGCACTCTCGCGCTTTGGCCTTGTCATCATCGGTGATCTGCCATATGTACTTCTTCAGGTTGGCAAGGTGAGCGAGCGCGTCTGCTCTGTATTTGCAAAACTTGAGTTCCTCCTCGAGATATAGGCGCTCGTGTCCTTCGACGACAGCGCTCGACTTGCGCAGATCTTCTGTCATCGTGCTGAGTTGAACCTCAAGCTCTGCGATTTTCTGTTCGGACTCGCATGGCTCGGCTTGTTGTGCTTCAATACTATTCCGCAACTCACCCATCTCCTGCTCGAGTGACGTGATACGTGACTTGAGTGTTGCCTCGGAATGTTGAAGCGACGCAGCCTGCTCTTCCAACTGCCTATTCTTCTGCTTCTCGGTATCCATGTCCGTCGCCAGCCGTTGATTTACCTCACGGGCGAGGTTATCTTCCGCTATGGCTTGATTGTTTCCGAGGATCTCTGCCTGCAGTCCTTGGATCTGGTCGCGCACGCAGTCTCGAATGTCTTCAATTGAGATCGGATTCTCATTGAGACCTCTGGTAGTAATCTCGAGGCCAGCGTCTGTTCTGTTTGCTTGTCAGTATTTCAACGAGAGTGTCATGTTGAAGACTTACTTCTCGTAGAGATACCGAAGCATATCTTCGGCCTTGCGAACATCCTTGGAAGTGAGCGGTGGTTGTGATTGCAGTTGCTGAAGAATGAGCAGGCATTTCTTGACTGTAGAGTCGCGGCTGTTTTCGGTTGTCTGGCCCCCCATGCTGGCCTGAAGGCCGCCGATCTTCTCAATTAGCGTAGCAGAGCTTCCGCTCAGCTGACGTTGTATCGCCTGAATAAAAGGCAGAAGTTGCTGCTCAAGCTCGGCTTTCCTATGCTTTTCTTCTTCGTACATGGTCATTCGCTCATTCAGTCGGATCTTCAGGTCGTGCTCTCTCGACAGAGCCGTCACATATCGAAGCTGTATTTCATGCATGGTTTTCAACATGCTCCTCTGAGATTTCTCGCAGGACTCGACCATCGCCTCCAGCCCAGCCTGCAGATCTTCCTTCTCTTTGACCACTTGGGCGATCTGGTCTTGTAATGTCTTCTTGTCCTGCTTCTGAAAAGTGACCATCGACTTCTTCATGTCCTCATGATCCCTTTGCAGACCAGCAACGTACTTCTGAGTTGAGTTGAACTTTTGTTCCAATTTCGCAAGCCACTCCTCGGACTTTGCAAGCTTGAGGCGCTGCTCTAAAATGGTTTCCAGCTGCATTTTGATGGTGGCCCGATATTCTGATCTCTCGCTCTCCCGTGCCTTCTCCTTCACGGCCATCTGGTCTTCGAGCCGGTCCTGGTCCCCAAGATAAGCGGTGCGCAGTGCATTCAGAGCAGCATCAAGAGCAGTAGACCTTGCGCGTGATTGCTGTGGCGCATTCGCGGCCGAAAAGGCCGAGCGGGCATCGTGCGGGAGCCGCGCCTGCTTCGGGGATTTCGCTACCCTTGCGGACCCTGCACGGCTGGATACGCCATGCAATACCTGTTGTGCACGCTCCTGTAGAGAAAGGCCAGAATTGTCTAGAGTTATGTTGCCGTTCTCCTTGTTCGTGGGGACATGCTGAGTCGAGGACCTTGCAAGATGAGTTGGCAGAGAGTTGGAAAGTGGACGCAATTTGAGACGCCCATGACGACGGGCGACAACAGGTGCAGGGATTGGGAACGGGCCTCTATGAGCCGGCGGTTCCATGACTTTGTGTTGTTGTGCCTGTACGTCCTGACCATGAGTTTCGAAAGAAGTCGGCATTGACAGATCATTTCGATCAGTAGAGACGTCCGGAATGCCAAAAACATATCGAACATCTGCTTGAGGACTGGCAGATGAAGCTGCGTTGCCTGTCCCATCGTCTTGATTAGACGGCTCGATATGGTGGTCGTCAGCTTCAGGAGACACAACTGCTGCATCGATTGGTACCGCCGATGTTGCCTGCCCGGCCTCGAGAGGTCCGTCAATCAACGTAGTCTCACCAGGCCGAGACTTCACGGCAAGTTTCTCACCCGAGCGCTGCGGCCGGGCTGCTCCCACCTTGGCTTCGACGGCTGTATCGTTCTCGACTGGAGTTCTGATACCTTGAGGGGCCGACAGGATGGATAAAGGGCACGATTGAAGCGGCACTTGGTTCAAAGACCTGAACAAGGGTCTCTTTTTCATCTTCTCACCTTTCGTGCCACTGCGTTTCTTATTGGAAATAGGATCGCCTTGCATGCTAGAATGCACCGTGATCTGGGGTTCGATAGGGCCTGTCGGCTGTTCCAGTCTGCTGAAGAGGTCAGTGCTTGACTTCTCTTTAAACCTAATAGTACTTACTGAACGGGCTCCGCGTGTGCAGCCTCCATAGGTACAGGTTCTTCAGGCTTGTGCCGATCCTTCTCCGTGTCTTGTGTAGCTTCGACAAGGGTCGGTGATGTCTCAGTGACGGGTTCCCCGGGAGTGGGCATTTGTACCCAAGACGATGGCACTGGAGTGGTGCGGTCATCTTGAGAATTGTTAATCTTGAGACATCTTACACCTCTGGCTATGGGTCCCATACCTTGATGAAAATCCCCTTGACGAGCGCCTTCAACTGATGGTATGGCATTTTCAGGTTGCACGCGAGGCTTCACCGTTGGCTCGTTCTTCTTGGGAGGCGCCGTAAAGAAACCGTGTCTGCCGAAGACTTTGGGTTCCTCCGTCTTAGCTGATGCTGGCCTAATGAGAGTAACTGTCTGCAATGAGACTGCAGGAGCTTGTGGAGGCGTGGCGGTGCTTCCCGGGGGCTTCTTGACGAACAGCTTCTCCATGAGTGCCAGGTCTTCTGCACTGAGGCCTGCATAGTCACCGCCGTAGTCGGACTCAGGGGAAGTCTCCAGTTGAGTTTCAGGAACGACCCTGTCGCTGTCTGGTGGTCGCTGCATGTTCCTGAGTTTCGACTGCCTGCCCTTCGAGGGCTCCGCCATGGTGATAGCGAAAGCGGTTTCAAGGACCGCAAAAATGATAAAGAGTACAACAAGGGCGAGAAAAGGCCAAACGCAGAAGGACGAAATGGGACGTATCGAAAGCTATGCAGAGGGAAGATGGGCTGGGAGGGGGTGAGAGGGGTGAGGCGTGGCAAGGAAGGTTGCAGCTGCACTCTTGCCTGCCTGGAGGTAAGGCAGTCGCAGAGGATCAACACAATCAGGTCTCGACATGCCAATGTCTACATCTTCAAACAGGCAGCGCACGAAAACCTATGACGGCCCATGCCAACTGCTTGGGCGCAGTGATCATGCTGCTGGCGGCGCCCCCTATACCAAAAGCTATTGCCAACCGTACGCACGACGGCATTTGCAGTCAACTTCCGTACAAACCACCTGCTGATGCTCGAGACAGAACGTCAAGACTTCCGAGCCGTCCATCAACATGACGGTTTCTGCGCTCGATGCACATAAATGATATAGAGACAAGTCCGGCCTGCGAACGCAAGTTGAACCTAGCTCTTCATCTTCTGGCTTCTGCGGCCAACTTACACCTCGTACGTCAACAGGTTCCTATCGGAGAGCTAGTGCTCGACCATATCGCAGGCATCAGATAGCAGATTAAAGTCGTTGTTATCCCGTCACGTCTGCCGGGCTCTTCTCTTACGTCGCCACAGTCCACTATCACGAAATCTAGGCTACTCTGAAATGCATCAAAGTGCTCTTGAGCCTCCTCAGACGCTCCATTGGCGCTTGCCGAATACAGGGGTCTGGCATCGTCGCTTTCGTCTCCAGAATGCCATCATGCCTCGAAGTCCTGTCGGACGATTAACAGTACGACGTCACCGAAGAGGCCCACAACGCGGCCAACGACTCCTTATCTACTTCGAGAGGCGTTCCGACATGGCGAAGGCAATGCTGCTGCGGTGTTGTTCCTTCGAAGGCAAATCTGAAACGCGAACAGTGCACGGCATGCAAAAGTACCGGCGCTTGCATAAGCTACAAAACCAATCATCGTTCGCTATGCCCTTGTCCCGCTGCAAGGTGATCTCCCGTCAACACCATACGCGCCGACATGCACAACGCCTTCACCAATCCGCTGCGTCCGTTCCTCCAAGACCTGGCTTTTCGACGCCGATGCCTCTATAGTTAGCAGCCAGCATGATAAATTCGCCGGCCGCGACCTTGGAACCTTGAAAATCATGCCATCTTAGGCGCCAGCAACGCTCCCCCAGCGGGGTACCGGGCTGGAAATAGTCTCTGCCAACAAGGGCGCGAGTATAGAGATGGACGTTCTGCCTGAGTTGCTCGGCAGTGTCCCGTCCTGATCGAGTTGATCTCGCAACCTTCACGCGACCCTCGCACCACCTACTCCACGTCTGCACACCGCAATCCTTCTTCCACGGCACCGTCATCCGCCAACATGAGCCGGGCTCTCTTCTTCTCACTGCTGCTTCCTCTCCTTTCCCTCGCCCAGGACTCGAGCGTAGGCAGCGAGCTTCCTCCGGCGGGATATAACGGCGGTTCAGACAACCCCCAGGATTCAGACGATGCGGGCGCAGCAGGTTCCTCAAAGGGTGCTTTCGAGTTATCATCTGGTGCACTGGTCGCTATCATCGTGGTAGCCGTGATCGTAGCTCTCGGTGGCAGTACGCTCTCTCCATCAACATCCAGTATTTCATCATACTAAGATTACATAGTTGCATCAGCAACACTCTGGTGGCTCGCAAAGAAGCGCCAATGGGACGTCCGCCAATCCATCCGTCGTGCCTCTCGCCGTATCACAGGTCGCTCCACCGTGGACGCCAGCAAGAACCGCCAAAATCGTCGCACTGGCATCCGTCTCAACTCGCCGCCTCCTGGCAAGAACGCAAGGCCCAAGCAGGAGCGTGACCTGGAGAAGGCACTGCCCATGTCAAGCAAGGAGGGCCGGACGACTACGACTATCTCCAGCACCGTCAGGTAATTGCAGCGGAAGAGCATGAGCATAGTTTCTGTTGTGTTCGAAGAGGTATCTACTCCAAGCCAAGGATACATGGTCGATCAGTGTGGACGTTGAGGCAAGCTCCATCCACCTTCGCCAGCATGAAGGCGGTTACTCGCCTGCAAAGTGCGTCACCAAAGACGCGACTGCAAGGCATGGTCTATGGCAGGTGAACGTACGGCTGGTATCGGAAAGACAGACCTGATGTATGCCGTTGGTCAGAGGAGGGAACTCTTGACCTTTGCTTCTTGTTTAATGTATTCTTTAGCAATTACGATATCCACGCCTTATTAAGACTACCAGGCGTATGCACAATCTACCAGGACATGACTACATAGACCAAATGCATCCCTGCCACAAGACTCATATCGCGCCTCAAGTGTGTCCACCTTGATGGCGAAGCTGACATGTGACATGGCGTTCGCGCTAAGATTCGCGACGCGTTTCCCCACCTCCGGCGACGACTTCTCTACACCAACATCCACACACCATGTCATCACGCAGTCGCCAATCGCGCGTAGGCGCAACACCCAGTCGTCGATCGGTCGCCGCGACGCCGGGCCCAACGCAGCAACATGCACTTCCCGCATACAAGAAACCCTCCCATCCCCTCGATGGCGAGGCACAACGCGCGTTGCGAGAGCTGAACGGGGCAAACTTGACCTCGGTCAAGAAGCACAACAAAGAGGCCATCATCACTATTCGAAGCACAGCAGAAGGAGTAAACGACATGCTGAGCGACCACCAGCGTTACTTCAAGGGACGCAGCAAGAAGTGGGAGGCGGGCAAGAAACTCGACGAGAAGGAAGACGAAGAAGCCGCCATGGAAGACCTCCAGCAGAAGGTCGACGACGCGACCGCCAAACTTGAAGAGAGCCTGCGCACAGTCATCGACTCCAGCATCGCTGCACAACGCATCGAAGACGCCCTTGAGTGGCTGCGACAAAACGCTCCCAGGCAGATCGAGGAAGAATACGAATCGCAACTCACTCAACGCGCCACGCAACGCCGCGAGACCCAGATCGAAGCTGGCGAAGAGCAAGAAGACCTCGACGAAGGCCCCACGCCTGGCCCAACACCGCTCGATCGTTCACAGCTCGCCCTCACCGGTTCTGTGGAGATGTTCAACGACCGCATGACACACGAGCAAGAAAACTACACCAGACTCAGCCTCACCGCGCGCTACGCCCGCCACAACGAATACCGCGACTTCAAGCGCGTCGTGCACGACGCCCGTTACGGCGACACCATCCCTCTCGGTCACGAAGACACCTGGTTTACCGACGCAGGCGAGCCCGCCTTGGGCGTAACACAAGTCGTTAACGAAGACGAAGACGACATAGTCATTGATCGTGAGAAGGTGTCAACCAAGTGCCCGATCACGTTTCAGACGCTGAAAGAGCCGTACACGAGTACCAAGTGTGGCGGACGTGGCGGCGGACAGCATACGTTTGAGAAAAGCGCGATTTTAGATATGATCAGGACGAGTGGGAGACATTATGAAAGTGGTGGGAAGAAGAGCGTGGCTTGCCCGATAAGCGGGTGTGATAATGTAAGTGTGCAGTCCGCAGGGAGGCTTTTTTCTTCTTCCCATTCGATGAATAGTGCGCTAATATTGATGCGAAATAGCAATTATCTGCAGACGACTTCCGCTCTGACGCCGTCCTCATACGCAAGATCAAGCGCCTACAGCAGGCCGCTGCGGAGGAGAGTATGATGGACATGGACGACGACGATGATGACGACGACGAAATGCAGGCGCCGCAGACGCAGTATACGCGGGATGGGAGAAGTGTGTCTAGAGTGCCATCGACGCGACAGCCGCCTCAGAGCTCGATTATTGAGGGTCTGGAGGATCCTAGTGATGAGGATGATGAGTAGGAAATGCTGGAGTTTGGTGGAGTAAGTGCGAATGAAGGATCAGGAAGATATATGGATGAGATACCCGGATTCTGGCGTTCAGAATTGAACTGAGGAAGGCCTAACGGCAAGTGCAATCGACATCCCACGCAAACGAGCCCATGATCAAACACACGCTGTCATTGTTCTCTGCCATAAGCATTGATGCTTGTGGGAAGATCTTCCAGCAGGCGAATATGTGCAAGCCTAACAGTCAGTGAAGGGTGAGCTGCATAGGGACATGAGGACTTGCGTCCACGAACCCGGCAGATTGCGGGCCCAGATTTCCAGACTGAACACAGAACCCGCAACATACTCACTACCATAACGTGTGCCGCACTGGACCAAATGGTATCCAGGAAAGCCATTTCCTACGCTCCACTGACGGTCAATCAACATTGCATAAAGACAAATCGTCCTGAAGGCTGCAAACACTCTCCACATCCCGAATCCGAAGCCGAGAGACAGGAGCTCTCGACGGCCACCAGTCTCGGCAGCAGAACTTGCTTCCGGTGCAGAACTTGACTGGCCTTTGCCCATGGGCCTTTCAGTGCCTGAAGTAGGTGTTGGTATTGGTGTCGGTGAGCACGTCTCGGCCGCGGGTGGATACGGAAAGTGTTATCGCCCATCTCACCTTGACCACCACAACGACCATGTCCGCGCATCAGCACCGGCACAGCCTCATCGTGCATCGAGACCGTTTGCACATGGCATATTTGTCTCCGCGAATGAGGTCGTCGGACTATCTGCACGTCATTCAGGAACGTCTCGTTCTGGCGCGACGGAGAAACATTGGCCGTGACCGAGGCGTGGATGAATGTGCGATGGATGTGCAACGGATGTGCAATGGATGTGCGATGAGATCAGTGTGCCTTAAGCCGAAGGTACCCTTCATCGTGATGTTCACTGTTGGGCAGCATTTTGTGAACGTGAAGTAGTGGTGTGCAAGATCGATGCGCGGCTCAAAGCTACCAATAGCAATGGCTGCGGTGACCCAATTGGAGACATGACGGTCCGTGACGACGTATGTCGAGTGGTCTTGAAAGATCCGTTGATCTGAATTGAAACCGTCAAGACCCAATCATGCATGGCACTGCGATGCACTTGATGGGAGCCTCAGGCTTTGATGTTGAGTATCAGCCGCTTCCTAATTGGTCAAGCTCCTACGTCACAGCGACTCAACTCACCAGGTCCAAAGCTAAACCACAGCCGCATGCATCCCGAGGTCAAAGTCATCAACCAAGCCAGCCGCGTGCCTGCAGATCACATGAAGCCCAGCTCCGTGTTCCCGAACTGTGTCCGTCACAGTGGCCGCACATTCACAAGTCGAGAGGCTCTCTTGACAAGTCGAGATGCCCAGTGACACGCGACAGTACGGCCTGTCACAAGCCAGACATTACGCTCGAACAACCAAAGTGACAACACAACGAGCAGCCAATCGAACCAGCTTGATCCGATTGGCTCGCGACCATCAATGCGTCGTCAAGCTCACATCTTGACTGGTCGCATTGCGCGCGAGGTACCTCATGGTACCAGCCAGCTTTCCCCGCATTTCAAGAGCAACAGGACCCCTCATCCAGGCACCGCTTGGTTGGATGGCTCAACGCGTACCGTGGCAGCTGTTCCATTGCTCCTGACATCTCTTTCTGGCAGCCTCATCCGTCCTTCACAGCAGTAATAATTGTTGTCTGCTCCTTGTCTGTTTCTACAGGTCTGGTCGAACACCATATCGCCGATAGCCAGTCTAACCGAATTCCTACATTGCGCCCCACTCCGACGTTCGTTAGCGCGGATCGAGCTCATACAGCGGACTCCATAGGTACGCAATGCCTCTCAACATCTATTCAACTGCAATTGCAGTGTATGCGGATAGTATCGGACAAGAGATGGGATACGCCGCACGTGGAAGCGCGACACGTATCTGGACACCGAGCCTGCCAGTTGCGCTCCGCCGTATGTTGTAGCCGGCTAGCTTCCACGGCCGCGGCCGTTACCAACGACCGCGACGACACCGCAACACCGCATTATGCTGCCGTGAGGCTCTGCCATGCGCTGCAGAGTGCCGGAAAAGCTCCCACGGCGGGAAACATCCCGCGGGAGATGTTGTCCCTTCGAACGACCCCGGGCCCGGTCGATATATTTGGCGGCTACCCGTTGTTGAACGACCTGCATCTTGCATATACCTATCCGCGGTTGATTCGCATTTGTTTTGCCCAACACATATTCCTCTGCTTATCTGTCTGCGCCGTCAATTGCAGTCATTTGTCACTCGCACATTCACGACTGGGTGTTAGTGACCGACAAACCCACTAACAGCATGTCCAGCGCCGTCTCCGTCAAAATGCCCGCCTCCCGCGCGCTCGAAAACGCAAAGCAAGGCTCCGAAACGATCCTCAAAGACGCATCCGAAACAATGTCGAAAGCTGCTGAGAACCCAAAGAAGGCGACGGCCGACTTTCTTCATACACCCTTCATGCGCGGAGCCCTACCGTTTATCAACGGCGGCCTGGCAGGCATGACAGCAACAACGGTAATCCAGCCCGTCGACATGGTAAAAGTGCGTCTCCAGCTGGCAGGCGAGGGCGTCAAAACCGGCCCCAAACCAACGCCCATCGGGGTCCTGAAAGACATCGTCGCCGCGGGCAAAGTAATGGACCTGTACACGGGTCTCAGCGCAGGCCTGCTGCGCCAAGCCGTGTACACAACTGCCAGGCTGGGCTTCTTCGACACCTTCATGAAGCGGCTCAGCGTCCGCGCGAAAGAGAATGGGTCCACGGTGGGCTTCAAGGAGCGCGCGGGCGCGGGCTTGACGGCGGGCGGTCTCGCGGCCGTGGTCGGGAACCCGGCGGATCTGGCGCTGATCCGTATGCAATCCGATGGCATGAAGCCCGCCGCGCAACGGGCAAACTACACATCCGTCGTCGACGCGCTGACCCGCATTGCGAAGAACGAAGGCGTCTCGCGTCTCTGGGCGGGCTGCTATCCGACCGTCGTGCGCGCGATGGCGCTGAACTTCGGACAGTTGGCGTTCTTCTCCGAGGCAAAGTCGCAGCTCAAATCGACCTCGCTTTCTTCGAGGACCCAGACGCTGACGGCGAGCGCGATTGCGGGCTTTTTTGCGAGTTTCCTGTCCTTGCCGTTCGATTTCATGAAGACCCGGCTCCAGAAACAGACGCGTGCGCCTGATGGCAGCCTGCCGTATAAGGGCATGTTTGACTGCTTTAAGAAGGTCGCGAAGGAGGAGGGCTTGCTGCGGTTTTACCGTGGGTTTGGAACATATTATATCCGCATCGCACCACACGCGTAAGTGCCCTGCTGTATTTTGAAGAGAGAAGTGACTAACATTATGCAATAGCATGGTGACGCTCATCGTTGCTGATTACCTGGGCTTCATCACCAAGTAGATGAAGACCAAAGACGGACCACGCGCTCCCCAAGCGGAGAACGAAATGACGAGTCGAGAGAAGAAGAGACGAGGAAGAAGACGTAAAGGAGAGGACGCAATCTCCATACCTGACCTACCCACCCGGACCTGCACTCGAGGGCAGAAGGATCTACCATGGCGTTCGGTGTTGTCGAATGGGACTGAGGATTTCGCGCTGGAGCGCATGTAGCTACGAATACATAATGCAACGATATCGACATCTTGACCTGCCTTGAACATCTGGAACGGTCGATCGTGCGCTTGGGTAATGGTGGGTACAAAGGTACAAGAAGGTACCTTGAGATTTTTGGTGACTGCGCAAGGCTTCCCCGCGGGCAAGCGGACCGGAGCCGACGCCGAACCTCGACGCCATTTGGCCGTGCACGTACTTCTCCCTTCACCCATCAACATGGCATGAGGACCAAGAGGACGTAATATACAGGACTCAGGATGTACTTGACCATGCTGGGTAGTACTGGGCGATGCGTGATCAGATCTTCTCGACATGCCTCACATGAGAACCTGATCCGTGGAGGTACAAAAACGTTCCCCTCCAGGGCTTGTTACATATCAGTAAGTACGACGAGATACGGCACGGAAAGCACACGCTTAAATAGTAATGCGTAGGTCAAACTTTTATTCCTTCTCGAGCATTTTGTTCATCCGACCCATACATGAAAGAAAAATCGCTCCACCCATGCTAAAACTTCAAATTGTGATAGATCATCTGGTCAACCCCTCTCTCCATGCTTTTCAGTTGCACCCCAAGCAAGACGCAGTCTTCCTCGCCGCAGGTTTACTCGTCGCGCCTACCACGTCCGTTCCCGCCCTTAGCAACAATCTCCAAAATCATCTCCCTTGCCTTCTCACACCCCTCCCTATCCCCCGTGATCTCAATCGCCTCATCCTTTGCCTGATCGCGGGGGACCTGAATCTTAGTCCCCGTCTCCTTGCGCAGCTGGTTGATTGTGCTTCCTCCGCTGCCGACAACCAGACGATAGCTGCGCGGATCAGGCAGGATAAGGTACCCTGTAGCGCTCGGCTTGCTGGCAGCACGAATCGCGTCTTCGAGCTGCTGTTTCGCCTTGGGAATGGACTCGGCGGGACCGCGCAGGATCCACGGGATGGTTGCGCTGGTGTCGACGCCCTCGGGGACCGCGTTGTTGTCGACGAGTTCCCAGGAGTGTTCATCGGCGCCGGATGTAGCGTCGTCTGTAATCAGGGGCAGGGCGCCGTTGGCGCCCTTGCGGGCCTTGCCGGCGTCGGACTGCGAGGGCTTGGGCGGCGGCTGGGCGGTGCCGTGGTCGACGGTGATCTTCTGCTGGTTGCGCAGACGGCGGAAAAATTGCCCATTGTCGGAGATGATGTGGTGCAGGTGGCGGGGGACCTCGACGGTTTCGCCTTCCTGGCCCTTGACCAGCTCTTGGATGTGCGACTTGGCTTTCGACACGGCGGAGGGCTCGCCGGTGATCTTGACTTGGCTGCGGGCTGCGCCTTGGGTGGTTTGCTTGGGGATGTCGAGCTGCACGCTGAATTGCGACTCGAGCGAGCGGCGTGTCTCACCACCGCGGCCGATCAGCAGGCGGTGCTTGTCGGGAGAGACCTCGAGGACCTCGGTGGTCTGATTCTCGAGAGCGGAGACCTGAGACTTGATCGCAGCAACGATCTTCTCGACGACGCTCTTGGGACCCTCGATGCGGATGGTGTTAGAATCACCATCAGTGTCCTGCTTAGGGAAGCGGACCATGCGAGCAAGGTCGCGGGAGTTGTCGGATCCACCAGCAGATGTGACGATCTGGCGGATGTTGGCACCCTGGCCACCGATAAGGTTGCGGTGAAGCTTGCGGTCAACATCGATGGTTTCGGTGACAGTGTCATCAAAGACTTTGACGCGCTCCTGGAGGATCTTCTTGGCCTCCTGGACCTGCTGCTTGGTACCCTTGATCTTGATGTCGGCACGGCCGGAGGGATCAGCACCCTCGCGAGCACCAGGGACATCGATCTGAGCACCGGTGGCGAGACGCAGGTTCTCCATCTCGCGACCACCAGAACCGATCAGCTGAGGGATCTGGCTAACAGCGACGGAGATGGTGTCAATATTGGAGGTATCTACAATGTACTGAAGAAGGCTGAGAATCTCCTCACGAGCCTCATCAGCACCCTTCTTGGGTCCACGGACAGTGACCTCGTCGGCCTTCTGGCTGCTCTTGACGTTCTGCTTGGATGCAGCATCGTCACCATCATCGTTCTTCGCACGCTTAGGGAAGTTGACACGAACGCCGTAACGTGTCTGCAGACGCTCAACCTGCTTGCCCTGAGCGCCGATGAGCTCGCGGTGGTACTCAGGCTTGATCTTCAGAACGTGGGTAGCCTCGTCGTCAAGTTTCTTCGCCTGGCTGAGAATCTCCTTCTTGCAGGCCTCAGCCTTGTGCGAGGGACCCTTCAGTGTGACCTTGCCGTCGTCGACCTGGACATCGACATCGAACTTCTGGCGCAGCTTCTGGATGTTCTCACCGCCCTTGCCAACGAGGTGGCTAGCGTACTTCTGAGGATAGTCGAAGGTGGTAATGTGGCCGCGCTCAAGCTCATCCTTCTCGGCCTGCTCAATGAACGCCAGGATCTTGGCGTTCAAGTCGTCAACAGCGTTGGAAGGACCGCGGATGGCGAAACTGTCCTTGGAGCGGTTGGCAGCGTCAGGTCGGCGCCCACCAAGCAGAACCTGGACGGGAGCCTGGTCCTGAGCAAGACTTTCTTGCTCTTCGCTGACGAACTGCGCGATCTTCTGGTGGAACTTCTGGCTGGCCTCGAGGTCACGGACAGTAATCGAGGGCTGATTCTTGGTGAGACGGTTGATGAGCTCGGCAGCCTCCTGGAGCGCCTTCTTGTAGGCTTGAATCTCGTCGTTCTGAGGCTTACCACGGGGAACGGAGTATTGCTCATAGGGGTCGCGGCTCTCGTACACGAAAATGAGCTCGGGCGACTCCTCTTCCTCCTCAGGGAAGACGATGTGTACACCAGTATCCTGGCGGATCTGAGGAGCGGCCTTCTGGCGCAGGAACTCGTGGTAAAAGGGGTCGACCTGGTGAGTCGAGAATCTGCTTGGAGGATGGGCGCCAAAGATGCTCATGACATCGTTCTTGGCCTTCATGCTGTTCTTGCCGTCGCGGGCGTAGATCTCGTAATTAGTTCCGCTGTTGCGGTTCCTGGGTGCAACGATGCTAGACTCGTGCAGGCGCTCGAGCTCAGCAAGAGCCTGACGCTGCTGCAGGTAGCGAGTCAGATTATAGGCATGTGCAGCGTCGCGGTGCTCCTTGATAGGGTCCGCATTAGACATGTGCATGGCAGCGGAAAGATCATCAAGCTTCTCGAGACCCTGCTCGATCTTGTCGGGAGGTCCGACGACGTAGACGTAATCATCGTCTACCGCGTTGGGAGGTAAGACGAGTGTGCAGCCGGTCTCCTCCAAGAAGTCGTGCAGAGAGCTGCCCCGGTCGCCGACGAGGAACTGGTGTCGGCCCTTGTCAACGGAGCGCTGATCAACAGCCAAGCGCTGGCGAAGCTGTTGAACGCGGCGCTCAAGCTCGGCCTGTGCCTGCTGGGCAGCGACGCGCTCTCCAGAGATCTGGATGGGGAAGTTCTGCTGGGGCACGAAACTGCCGGGCTGGTTGCGGGCGTTCTGAGGAGGCGCCTGGCTCTGCCACATGTAGTACTCGGGGATCCTGATGTCGATGTCCTTGCCCCGTGTTAGATTCTCGGTGTGCTTGTTCTGGGGACCCGCAAGGAAGGGGTAGAACTCGGCGGGGATGTCCTTCAGACGAAGGTTGACGGTCGAGGTGCGCTCGTTGACGATGGCGTCGATCTCGCGACGGGCCATCTCGGCGGTGAGGGCGTTTCCCTCGATGTGGACGTTAACGACGGTGTCCTCATCCTCGCCGGCCTCCGCCTTGGGGACCTGGATGCGGGCGCCGGTGCGCTTGCTGATTTCCTGGATCTTAGATCCTTGACGACCGATGATGTGGGCGCGGACGGATGCAGGGACGGGAACGTCGACGGATTGCTGCAGCTTGTTAGTAGTATTCCACAGCACGGCAGTCTACCCAATACTACGTACCTTGCTTCCGACCTCATTGGCAATGTCCTTCAGAGACTCCCTTACAGCGTCGACGGGACCGGTGGCCTCGAAGATGACAGTGTTGTGGGGGCCGTTCTTCTGCTCGAGTCTGGCCTTGGAGCGCCTGTTGATATCGCGGATGATCTCGCTGACAGGCTTCTTGAGCTGGGCGCGCGGCATCAATTGCGAGACGGAGAAGGAGATGCGCTCGGTGTGCTTGCCGGGCAGGTTCATCGAGGCGACAGCGGGACCACGGATGGCAGGACCAGAGGGAGTCGAGGCACCAGAGTTGGCATTGCTGCCATTGGCGCTGGAGACGGCGGCAGGCTTCTTGCCCCAGGTAGGGACAGGAGCCTGACCGCGCGGCTTGACAGGGCCGAGAGCTGGGAAGGCCTCCTCAGACTGCGTGTTGAGGGCGGGCTTCTTGGGCGCCGGGGCGGCCTCTTCGGCCTTCTGTTTGCCGGCGGCCTTCTCGCTGAGGGGAGCATCGGGCTTGGGCGCCGAAGGGGGAGGGTGGGCAACGTCCTCCTCGTCAGGGACGTCCTCGACGGTGACGTGGTGGTCGTTGCTGGCGTGCTGCTCCATCAGCTGCTGCGCCGGGGTCAAGCCCTCGGTGGCAGAGCTAGCAACTGCTTCGGATGCCATGTTTAGAATAAACCGTTTCGAGTTGACCAAAGGGTGTATTGCGTAGACGGTGGGCGGAGTAGCTTAGCTGTGCGAAGCCACTTTGAAGGTCGAGCGAATCGAGTGTCGGGGAGGGTTGAGTCTGCGAATCGGGCGTCAGAGAGGGGTCAAAATTGAAGCAGGGTCCCTGAGAGGAGGGAATTGGTGGGAGCTTCACAAAGTGGTGAAGAGTAAGGCGGACCAAGGATTCAGTGGGTTGTTTCTAGGGACAGCCAATGATCATTTATACGTGGAACGAAGTAAATGTCATTGACCTATCTCTTACGCGGCATTGACCCTGAGCAACCAAGCCCATAAGCAGAGATACTTACATAGGATGGGAGCAATTGACACTCCTACAACCGCAGCGTTGACTGACAGGTGAGGATATGGGGAGAGCTACAGTAAAGGTGTCCGTCCCTCGGGGCCGCTCAATGTGGGTCGCCTGGCCTCTAGAGCGCGAGCGGTAAGGCGCCTGACTCGCGCCCCCGCGGCCATGGAACGGCCTACAGCCACAACCTTCTTTAACCCTCGAGTACCTTCTCCACCCTTCGATGGTCTCTTGGCTTGGTACGGGTCTTGCCATTCGATAGCAATAACAGAACAGGAGAAGAATTCTATTGATGAGGAAAGGACTGGAGCATTGGCCGACGCTCTCTTCATGCCCTTGCAAGCATGGAGCCTTCTACTTCCCATCTGCTTTATTAGGGGCAAAGTTCCCATTCCTCCTCCTCGTTTCATACACAAATCCATTATTGACGTACTATTTACCATTGCATCATCGTGTTTGGTAAAATCAGCACATTGCCCTGCCCACTGTAACCTTTACTCGACCCATTCCTGCCCGTACCACCAATCACACAATAATTTGTCCCCAACTTTGCGCTCTCGCTTTCGAGGTAGTCCTTGAATCCCGAAGTACACATGTTGCGTTGCAGGTCTCCCCCATTGTTACCCCAAGCCTTACAAATTGAGATTTTGAAGATTCAGGGTATGGTGTTGCCGATGTGCGTTTTGAGCATGAAGGTTGCTACGATTGGCAAAGACTGTAGAGGCTGCGAGGGCA
Organism: Didymella pomorum; assembly: GCA_022225945.1. Classification (NCBI taxonomy): domain Eukaryota; kingdom Fungi; phylum Ascomycota; class Dothideomycetes; order Pleosporales; family Didymellaceae; genus Didymella; species Didymella pomorum. The sequence continues at coordinate 173,469 of JAKJXN010000051.1, read as the reverse complement.
AGGAAGACTGCGGCTCTGAACATCACCTTGGCAGTTGTGAGTAGTCCTGTGCAGCTATGGTCGTCGAGGTTGCCAGCGTGTTCCACTGCCATCGATTTAGGTGTGTATTTCTGACTGGTGATGGCGTTCTTGGAGGATATATCCAACAGATTCATCAGTACAACACACATCGAACTGGAAATAAGAACAATATGTCTATCCTCACATCGTCTGGCCGTTGTGAGGGCGAATGATGGACAAGGTTGGGGATACTATACTTGGAGCTCGACAAGCCACATTCTGGGGTATGCTGTTAGTGTGCTTCTTTTGTTAGTGCCTAAGGGGTCGTCAAAGATTGAGGATCGAGGTCCTTATGAATTGCTGCGGACAAAGAGGGGACGTGTATATCAAAGGGGAACGGAGCAAAGCAGAAACCTAAGATGCAGGGTTGGACATTAATATAGGAACGAGGCGACATGACGTCCTGCTTGGCAGGCAAATATTGGGAAGGAGCGGCATGCACTGGAAAGTACGAGGCGCAAACTATGACAGGAGATTCGTAGTGTTAATCGAGTATAAGACAGGTGCAAAGACGTTCGGAGGATCACACTGAGGCGAGAGTGATTCTAAGCAGTGAAGCCGGGATTACGGCGACCTAGCGTCACGTAAGAGATGGCCAGGGCCACCCTCATAAGGACGTTTGATGTTGCATGTACATTGCCGCATCCTCTAGAATGCAACCGCTTGCAACTCTATCTGAAGCACCATCATTGTCAATACGCCCGTCAGCACACCACTCCGTGCTCTTTCTCATCGCCTAGCACCACCACCAATATCCTGACCCAATCTGTACCCACTAATCTTCTCCCACTCAATCTTCTGCCTCGTAATGGGCAGCTGTCTCCTCAAGCTCTTGAAAGCGCCCTCACTTAAGCTTCCAAACGCCTTGTTCAGATCCTCCTGGTACTTCTTCTCCGCCGTCGCAATCTGCCTAACGATCTCGCTCGCACTCGCGCCCGCGCTGACGTTCAAGCTGACGTCCTTCTTTGTGAGTAACCGCACGTTGCCGTCCTCGTAGTAATGTACGTCGACCTTGATCGTGCCGGTCAGGCCGCCAGACGAGGGGCTGTAGAAGTAGGACGAGCGCCAGCGGCCGTTCCAGTAGTTTGTGGGCGAGTACTTGTTTGCAACGGTCACAAGGGCGAGCTTCGAGTCGTCGTCGATGGGGAAGACGCCATACGAGGACTTGGGGTAGTGCTCGCTCGTGTGGGTTCCGAGGCTCTTGACGAGGCTCTTGCTGTGGGATGTCAGCGCTCTTGTTGTATGCCCAGGCGCATGGTATGGTCCTACACAAGATCCTCGTGCTGGCTCTCTGCTACGTAGCTCTGAACTGCGCTAGCCTTTTGTGTCGCGTGGTCGAAGTCGAATGAGCTCTGTGTCTCGACATCGTAGTATCGCCCGTCGCCCAGCGAGTTGTAGGGGCTGACCAGGATCTCGGTGCTGCCGCCGGGGAGCTTGGTGGTGGTGAATTGCTCCTCGTTGTACTTTTCATATGCTGGTGCGAGCTCGGCCTCGACATCTTGGTCCTCGACCACCGACTTGATCGCCTTCGTGACGTCCGCAAGCTGCGCCGTGTTAGCAGTGCGATGTGGAGGTGGGGCGCGGAGCAGATCATACCTCGCCAGGAGGTGCGGACTCTATGAAAGAGCCAAGGGCTGATACTGCCGACATTTTGTTTGTCTGAGTTTACCTGCAAGGTATCGTAGACGTATTGTTGACGTGCAATGGGATTGTTTGCGGGTGTTCGGGGGTGATGCGGAGGAAGCCAAGTTGGCGATCGAGGGGTCCAACGACAGGGGCACGTACCGCGTAGGTGACTTCACATGTTGACTTCGACAAAACAATGATTCGTTCAAGCAATGATTGTGAATGCCTTAGAGAAGGCAATGTTGTGCTTCTTATTCGATATGTTGCTACTTGAAAGCCCATCGAGTGCTAAATCAACGTACCGACCCAACGCCGCGCTGATATCATGATGCTAGAGGAAAATATGTCTACAAGAAAGAATGAAGTCGTACAGCATCACTACTCGATGCTCATTTTCATCAGCCCGTCACTGGTGTCTGTCATGCCTTGCAAGCCTACGCGTTTGGGGCCCAAGGTTGGTGTCATGCTCAAGCTGCCTCCGCTGTTCGATCGCTCGCCATTAGACTGCCCACTAATGGACGTCTCTCGGCTTGCTTTCGTCGCTGTGCCCCAAAGACTACCGTCACGTTGGCTTGGGGACTGCGAAATGACAGGACTGTTGTGCACGCTGAGACCAGGTGACACTGCCCGTCGCTTGAGCGAGTGCTCGTCAAAGTCGTCGTCTCGCCGGCGCTTGTTAGACTTCTTCAGCCCGTCTGCAGCGGTAGGAGGGTTCATAGATTGCGGTGTAGAGGCTCGAGAGGTCCAGTTTAGGTTGACGCTCTGGTCTGGCGCAGGCATGCCATTGCCACTGTTCGCTAACACGGTAGGCGAGTCCATGTTCATGTCCTCGCTCATTGCTGCTGAGGATTCTGCTCGACTGAACGACGGCGGCGGCGGCGTTTGTGCGAGACGGTGGTTCCAGAAGTCCGTGCCTATTGAATTGCGGCCTGTGTTCAACGATCCGAACGTGCCAAACAATCCCTTAGTTGTTGAACCATCCAGACTCATGTTACTCTCACTCTCTTCCTCAGGTACGCCCTCCAATGGACCATCCAAGCCAGGTACGGTAGGCAGAAGGCTGGGTGAAGACTGAGCTGTCATTGACGGTCGCTCCAGATCCGTGTCGCTCTCCCTGACCTGTCGAATGATCTCGGCCTCACGGCGTGTCTCGCTATCGACCGGTGCCGATTCGTCGAATAGCTCGGCCTTGATACGACCAAACTGTCTGGACTTTGGCTACAGCTTGTCAGTATGTTGGTTACGCAATCACTCAATCGTCACTCACCAGAAGATTACCCCGCCTTGTCACCGCCCTGCGAATGACACCAGGTGTTTGAGGCATTGTGCTAGCTTCGTCTCCACTATCGTTGCCAGACGATATGTGGAGGTCGTTGGTGAAGAGCGAGAGGCTCTCACGACGGGAAGTTTCCTTGCGTAGCACGGCCTCACGCGGGAAGTAGCCTTCACCTTTGCTGTTAGGCGGCGATGCGGGTCCACCCGGACTTGCTAGAGAGCTATGTCCGCTTGCTGAGCTCGAACTCTTGCGGCTTCTGCCTTTGCGCAACCTCGCTCTGTGAATGGTCATGAAGTTGGGCACGCCAGCTTGCCCAGGTGAAAACATGTTCGCAAAAGGACTATTGTTGACGTTCGCAGCTCCACCAAACACGTTGTTTGTTTTTGCGGCCTGGGGCGTTATAATCATGGGATCGTCGGTGTCGTCAGGGTCCATTGGGTCGAGCTCGTCAGAAGAGCTGCTAGAGTCCTCCGAACCCATCATGTTGATGCTGCCCACCGAGCTCGAAGGTGCTGTTCTACCACCATTGCTCCAGGCGCCAATGTTGGGCGAATCCCCCATGATCATTGAGTTGGCGCGGGGCCTTCGTGAGGGGATCTTGATCCCTTTCTGAGTGATCGTGGGCGAAGAGTCGGGCGAGGACTGGTCTGGCAGCGTGGAGTGATGGAGGTTGGTGCAAGCTCTCGAGAACTCGGCACCTCGTGAACGTCGAGGCAGCAGCGACGCAGGCGAAGCGTATGTGTTGCGAGAGTCTAATTGCGGCGACAGAGGTACACGCGCAGCGAAGTGCGCGGGACTGTGCATGGGCACCTCCCGCGAGGGCATCTGCAGTGAAAGGCCTCTGGCGAGGAAGGCGGGACGCCGTGGAGTGCTGGGGCTGGCGACCACGGTATGGTCATCCTTGGATGTCCTGGTTGGCTCGCGGAATTTGGGCGAGGGCTCCAATTTCGGTGTGCTGTCAGAGAGGGAACGCGCTTTGGACTTCTGCGGTGTCTGCATGGGCGGCGGGTCACCAAGCGCGCTTTCCTCGCGTCGAAGGCTATCAGTCAACATGGTGTCGATTTTTGATATGGAATTGGTAGTCGTTGGATGTCAACATATCAGCCAGAAGCTTCAAGGAGACTGTGCGTTTCGCAAGATTATCTTTCATGATGAACTATGGGCCTGGAGAGATGGTTGGGGTGGATGAAGCGGGGCGGGTACTCAATCTCACGTGGCAAGCGCGGTTATGTCACAAACACCGCTACATTATTGAATATGAGTGGCCTCAAACGCACCCTATACGTGCTGCAACTCCTCGCTCTACATCACCTTTTGATTGCGATTATATACCATGCGATAGATCTGCTCATGTCTGAGACACTGCCCATCGACCCTCCTTACTATTGCTTTGTTTTGTCTCACCCTGGTGCTGCACCCCTGACGCCTTCTCCAGACCCTTCCTCATCAAGAGTTGACGATGCCTTCCACCCACTGCACATCGTCCCAAGTTGCCTCCCAGATATTTAGCACTGTCATTGCCCAGTCCTTGCCGTTGCGCTTCATGGTACCGATGCATCTGCAAATTCGGCCTTGTTGCATAAGACGCGCACTGTCATACTCGAACAACTGAACGCTCTTCCAGATCGCTGCAGCGTAAGTCGCTTGGATGTAGGGTGGTTTGGCATGGAACAGGTCGCAGAAGGTGAACCGTTGCTGTAGGTCGTCACGTTCTGAGCTGAGTACCCTAGCGTATAGCTCTATCAGAATATTGTTGCCAGCTTTCACAGCGTGGCAGCTCTGACTGATCGCCTCGCCGACTCGAAAGCAGCTCCGTAATACCGTGTTAGATGACATGCCAATGATAGGCGAGCGGTCGCGTACTGCAGTGGGGAATGGCGACCTGACTATAGGTTTTCGAGCCTCATCGCCCGTCGCTGCAAGTATTCGACTGGTCAGCGTGACTGGCGAAACGAACTTCTTCGGCGAACGACTTGAGCTGCTGCTTTCTTCATTCGATGCATCGTCACTTGTGACAGATGTTTGGTCCGTTTGCTGCGGTGGTAGATATAAACCTTGTGAGGCGTTAAGTTTGACTGGTGAACTTGATTGGAAACGGGGGCTGCACAGGACACTCATCGTGTCGGTGAGTAAGTCAAGTAAATCGTCATCCATCAAGTCATCATCGAAGGCGTCATCGTTGATCATGGTCTGAGAAGATGTTGCGTGCTCTTGGGTCTTGGGTAAAGGTAGGGAGCTGTTAGCTTCGCGTGAGTTGATGTCAAAATCGAAGCATGGTTGACCGAAGTTCTCGTCATCGTCGTTGACAATGAAAGCAGACTCATGTTTGCCGGAAACTTCAAGCTCCGAAATACCATTGTTCTCCTTGGTAAGATTTTGTAGGTCGGCTGCGCGGTGATCACTGGTTCGTAATTCTGTTAGAGGACCAGTTGCTGCAGGTGTAGGCAGATATGCTTCTGCAGGCTCGTCCAGCTTTTGAGAAGCAGCCTTCACAACAAGTCTAGTGACATGTATGGTCTCTGACACGCGCCTTTGACTGTTTGCCGCTTTGTTGCTTGTAGCCGGCTTCTTTCTGGATACAGCCTTCACGCCATTGCGCGTGAACCGGCGTTTCCGTGTACGTTGAGATGGCGGAGGCTGATCATCTGGTGTCGGCGCGTACTTCACGAGATGCGTAGGCTCGTCCGTATTGCCCAACCCCAGGTATGATGCTACGGTGGGGTTTCTGTGGCGATTTGGCTTGCTTGTACCCGTTGTTCTGGCTGATCTTGGCGTCTGTGAAATCGCTGTGGCGTGGAAGGATGAGCTAGACTGTGCTGAGCATTGATTAATGGCAGTGAATCCGGGTGAGGATGGAGTGTGTGCATGAGTCCTGTACATTCAACGTTAGTGCATAGTCCAGGTAAGAGCAATGGGTGTGGGAGGTTGATGAGTGACGCGTTGTTAGGCTTCTCACGCAGCTTCACCAGCTTCTCTCATGCCCTCTACATCACAGCCCTGGTACAACACGTCCACCGTGTTCATGACCTCCAAGTGGGATGCCGACATTGTGGAATGCGAATAGTGAAGTGCAGGTCATGTGGGCGAGGAAACTTGCACCCGAAGCGGGAGGCTGTGTCGCGCCTTCTCAGCCCAATGCCCCCACCACTAGCGCGGGGTATTGCCCCATGCCGGAGCTCCAGATCAAGGCAGCTCCATTCACTGCATCACTCTGCAGGCTGCAGACGATCAGCGTACGATCATTGATACTACACCACCAACAGTGATTTCAACTGTTCTGTCACTTTAGTTGATACGAGCAGCAAGCTCAGTCCCGCGCAAAGGCTATTTCTGTCTTCTGTAACACCGGCTTCCAACGACCATCCCTCAACACCGGGCTCTGAATCAGACATCTGAGCGCAAGTCGTGTACTTCTCCACCGAACACCCTCTTCTGGGCAGACGAAACGATACTGCTTGTCTCGAACGGTTCACGTACACTCGAGATACCAATTATAGCTTGAGCCTGTGACTAGAGCCTTGCGCAGATAGAGTTCCAATATGCCGGTACGTATGTCTACCTTCATATAAGATGCTGCTCTTGACTCCCATTTCATGCACGAGATTTCCCCTGTCTTTTTGCGATCCTATTTTTCAGCGGGCTCTTCTTTGTCAGATCATGGATTCTGGTTTCTTGAGCCTTGAGTTTGAGCCACTTCTGGGAGGAAAGGCGCTCTGTCGCGTGACCTCAATCAATTTATTGGTCCCACGCGACTTACAGGCACGGCGACCATATCGAAAGAGCTTCACAAGTCGGACCAAACCTAAGAGCAAGCCTGCGCGCAAAGCACTCCATCATCACAAATCGCCTGACGCCTACGCCGATCTTCCTATCTTTGAAAACCCATGTCCGCTCTGTTTCTTCGACCACTGCCGCAAAGTACTAAGATCTTGGGATGACGACAGACGAAACCTTACTCGGCTGTCACGGTCCAGATAGATCGATTGACTAGCGAACAATACGAAGAAAATGTAAGTAGTGGTTGAAAGCAGACTCTGATTAGTCACTGATAAATGCAGGACATAGGTGGAGTCGTTGATCTTATCGAGGTCATTCGGATCCAATCCACAGGCCCTACTGAAGCTGCGCGTTCTTTGCGAAAGAAGCTGTAGGTCACCCGACGCGGTGCAGCAGCAAGAATCTGACAAAGAAATAGCAAGTATGGCGATGCGCATCGTCAAATCCGTGCACTAGTAATCTTGGATGCTCTGATCCAGAACGCAGGGTCAAGATTTCAAAAAACCTTTGCAGACGAGCCCCTGCTCGAGCGTCTTCGAATCTTGGCGCGTGACGAGACAGCTGATGTGGATGTTCGCAAAAGAGTGAACGTCCTTTTTCGGCAATGGGCTGTCGCATACAAGGGCACGCCGGGTCTCGAACGCATCGCTGCCTTACACAAGGAGCTGCCTCGGAAGAGTCGACCTCAGCCACAGCAGTCTCGCATCATTCGTGAGCAAGATGCTGAAGCAGCCCGAGAGCGCGAAGAGCACTCACCTCCACTAGCGCCGCAGCCCCGACGTCCTGATCCTCCGCATACGTCTTCTTCATCAAGCAGACCGGTGACATTGGGCTCTACGTCTTCTGGTGGATCATCTCTGTTCAGCAGGAGCAAAAAGGACAAGAAGACTCCGAAGGGACAGAAGTTCAACTTGGAGAGGGAGAAGGGCCAGATGCTGGAGACGATGGCTTCAGCCAATGTTGCAAGCGCCAATCTGCTGAACGGATTGCAGCTTATCAATCGAGAGCAGCAGCGTGTTAGCGACAATCCGGAAGTCATGAAGCGGTTCGAGACCTGCAAGCAGCACCGTCGCCAAATCTTGCGCTACATTCACCTTGTCGAGTCCGAGCAGTACATCGGTGGTCTGCTCAACGCCAACGATGAGCTCGTGAAGGCGCTCATGGCTTTTGAGATAATGGACAAGAGCATCGACGACGATGACAGCGACAGCGAGGACGAGTCAGACATGGCCCGAGCGAAAATGGCAAGCTTGAAGATGCAGGAAGAAGCTCCTCCCGCGAAGCCACCTCGGCCAATGAGCATCCCCATGCCTCCTGCTGCTCCTGTGCCTGTAGCGGGCAAGCAACGAGCCGAACCAGACAGCGAACCCGAAGAAGACGATGATCCATTCGGCGATAGCAACGGTATGTTCCTTGTTTCATATCGCTGAAATCAAGACTGACAAGATGAACAGCTGTTGCGACTCCTTGGGCTGAGAAGAAGGAACCGAGTTGGAGGGACGTCTGATTTTGTTGACAATATCCACACAGCGAGTGCGTTCTCGTTTTACTTGTGACTGAGCACTTGCGTCCTGGAGAACGCGTCGAGAAAGATATGTCGGCGGGAAGTCGAAGTCTACGACACTACAACCAATCCAATGCCAGCAAAAAAAACACAATGTCTCTCTTTTCTCCCTTCCAAAACAAGTGCACGCGTTCTGCCGAAAATCCAGCGTTCGCGCCACACAAGCATGCACCGCCTGAATTTGAGACGTCATCTCTCAGCTGCGCCTTCCCATCTGAAGTTAGACCCGCCGACAAGCAAGCAGGGCTGAAGCATGGCCGAGCGGCAGCAATCCAGCACATATATTACCGGCGCCCCAATACTTGATCCTATACTGCTTGCTGTATTCGCGCTACACTTTTGACACATTCTTGGCTTTCAGATCCGGCATTTGAGATTGTAAGTGCTCCGTGTGCGAAAGCTGGAACTGGAGCTGAATGCTGACAAGCGCAGACGTCACCCCACTGCCCCTTACGATTCACGATCTCGAAGACACCTTAAGCGCACCATCCTTCGTCGATTCATCCAAAATGCCTGCCTCGACCGCTTCCTCCACCGCGACATCGGTTGCTAAGCCTGGGCCCGTCAAGATGCCCTGCTACTGCGGTGACGACTGCTCGTGCTGCGTCATCCCTTGCACGGTCATGTAAACCGCGGACGATCGATCGAACGCATATACCCTCTTTTCCGGCTTCATAATACCTAAAGGCGTTGGGGCATGAATCGTGTCTCTGCGATATCGTTGCGCGATAGCTTTGGATCGTAATTTGTTGGTCCAAAGGGGGCCGCGCCGTTCGCCGCTGGACCTTCGTTCTTTTCGTACCTTGGATTTAGCAACTTTACGCCCTCTACGACCACCTACCTCTTGAGCGCCTTTAACCGAATATGATAATCGTTACTCTATGTCCACTCGGCCTGTTCTCTACCCTGTGATGAGGATTCATGTTTACTACAGAGATTGCATATGCATCGCTTTGATCGACTTGCTCACTTCCATCACAGGTCCTTACAAATGATTCTCAAATTCGATTCACGTGTTCTCCAGTACAGAACCAATCGCGCCTTGGACCAAGCACTGCACTCGATCCTCAAGACAACGTACAGCAGCAGCCTCTACGTCGAGGACCACTTTCCGCCCTTGAGCCAAAAGGTATCTGGGGTCACGAGTCCAACGTTTGCAGCTTGAAATGCCGCATAGAATCGCTTTTGGCCCACACCGCGCACAACATCGTTCTCATCTCTGGCGAACCACACTCCGAACCAGGGCTACGCAAACGTCAGCATCATCCTCATCTCTCGACTCTATCAATCTTACCCCAATCGATGACACACGGCATGCGGACTCTCCAGAGAGATCATTGATATCATCGTAGTAGAGCGTTCCACTAGGAAACGGCTTCAGCTCCTCAGGTGCATGAGACTCGTCTTCAAGATAACTTACGCTTGCGCACCAACCGCGGCGAGCCATAGATACTTGTCCTTGATCTCGAACTTTCTCTTCGCGTTGTCTGAGTTGATCTCGACGCCGACCTTTCCGAAGCCAAATGGAAGTGGAATGGAGTAGAAATTCCCCGAAGCAGAGTTTTTGTTACTGTATGTATCGAAATTGTCGCTGATAACGCCCATGGCATGGACGCTCATGCCAACGTTGACATCGTCTGCTTGCTCACTGCTGTCGGCATCACTGGGTTCGGCAGCTGAGATCACCCTCTTGTGCTTATAGACCTTTTCCAGGTTTGCGGTTGCTTCGAGCCATGCGCGGCCTTCTTCGGTCGCCTCGAGCTCTTGGACTGTCTCGGAAACGGCATCGAGAGGGGTGTCGGATGTTGTGAATTGTTGGATGAGTCGCTCGTTGGACGCAGACATGCTGAGATGATGTTTTGTGCTAGAGAGACTTATTTCTATGTATTTCGGGCGCCAGGTGCTGATTGTCAGGCCAGCGAGGGAAGCTGCTTCTTATACGCAATGGCAACAGCTAGCGGATGAAGCTGTCTGCTTTGACCAAAGCTGAACTTCAGCGACGAGGTGGGGCCGCCTCGATCCTCTACATACGTACAGCGCTTCAGCTGCGTAGCACTACAGAATCGACGATCAGGTAACGACGGCTACGACTGGTCGCGTCCTGCAGTAGCTTCCTCGAGGATGAGGCTACAAGGCTTGGCGCCGCATCCGGCTCAGAATCCGGCGACATCTCAGCTGCTTACTTTCGCAAGGCGATACTTAGAACAACATACTGACCGTCTTTCCCCGTCCTGACACGCTTCAAACTCGGTTCGGTTTCTGCTCTGTTCTTGTGGCGTCTTTTGTCTTGCTGAACTCGGCGCAGATTATCTTAGAACGGCTTCGGCCTACTCGAGCTCTAGGCTGTCCAAGGGTAGCTCTGTGCAGCTCTACTCCTTTGCGCGTTCGAAGGATGCATCTACGACTGGATTTGTTGTTGCAAGTAGTGAGGATGATGTCCGTTTCTTGACCTTGTCGTGCTTTCATTGGACTCGCTGACCCACTAAGCGCTGAAGCTGTGGTGACAGCCAAACGAGCCGGCATACATTCAGCCTGGTGATTGGTTGACCTGCTCATCCCAACACTTCTCTGCAGCTGTTGATGAGAACTTATTTCCCCTCAATTCACCCCTTTTAACCCTTCTCATGAAGGTGCTACCTCGTCCAGATTTAGATAGAGCGCTGAGCGAACCGTTGGATAAAGATGTTGCTAGCACGGAGTACATCTATGTGCGTGTAATACGCAAGCGCAGTGTAAGTATTCGGCATCTGCATGTCTCGACTTTCGTCTAATCTAACAGGGACGTATGACTTGGAAGATGCGAGATATTCACCCGACAGATACTCGAGCAGTCTGTAGGAGAGGTGTGGTTCAACAGGATGGTAAGACTGTGTTGCATTTGTAAGCATATGACCACTAGTATTGAGTTGATCATCTGGTGATCATACAGAATGTTCGTCCGCGACAAAATCGCTTCCTGGGGCTTGCCTTGTGCAAACAAGATCGCCAAAGCTCTTCGACAGTATTGGCATATGCCGGACAAAACGTTCCTCAAATGGGGCAGATTGGAATACTTTATTATGGCTTCCATACCTCATTCCGGCCAAACTTGTTGGAAAGGTAAGCCTTGGTTCCGTAATCATGGTCTTATGGAGTCAACTGGTGCATTGAATTACCCATCTTGATACATATGCTGATCTTTATGTCAGGTGCTGAGCTACTTTGTCTGGAGCTAAAATCTTCGGTATTTCAGCAGCACTCGGTCACAATACACGCACCAACGCCACATTTGCTGCTGTTTTGTGTCGTGGGGAGTGGAATGCGATTCCCGCATATCTGTCCTATATACACCGCCACGCATCAGAGCCCCTGCTCCTCCCCATCATTATGGCTGACCTGACTTGACAGAGCCTCAACACTGACCAAATCTCTGTCGGAAACATCAGGTTACCGATTCAGTATTGTTTGGGATGCAGCTCTATCCAGTACTTTGGCGATCACCACATAATCCAAGTTAATCTGGAAGACATGCCTCAAAAGCTGACCCAGTTAGCAAACTTTATAATCGTGGGGACCACGCACTTGTCGGCATTACATAAGCTTTGCGACTGTCTTCTAGCTCAACTATCCGACCCATCATATCAGCGCTCAGGTCGGCTGACGTGCTGTTTCGAAACCACGTTCAAGGTCTCAGAAGGATGGTCGACCACTTCCTAGAGCAGAATGAGTCCGTTTATGAAGTGGTTCGAAAATTATTCTCAATGGTGACTAAGGAGCGAAACTTCTGCCGAAAGGGTCTGATGGTGTTAGGTTTACACGGTCTTGCAATCCTAAGATAATCACACTCATCGACGCTACGGTGCAGACATGCGAGTCATTTCCGTGGTCACACTCATTTTCCTGCCCGGTCCCTTCGTCGCTACGATGTTCAGTACGAGTTGTCGAACTTTGATCCCAGCACTACCGGCCCAACTGTCGGTGTATACTATAACGCAAAGCTAATACCATGTCAGCAAGCTCGGGCTGCGTTCGTTGTGAGATTTCTGTGATACCATGTTCTCGAGAAGATTTCTAAGCGCTTCGATCCTATTCGTTGACTCCCATGTGCGCTGTGTAGTGGGACAGTGAAGTTAAGAAATTTTCATCGCACTTTTCTGAACGCCTCACGACGCAACAGCACTCTCTAAGGTCTCGTGTACTTGAGCCCCGACAGCCCCTCCGCGTTTTCAAGGCTCCTAGACAGGCTCGCAGTCAAGTGGTCCACGACTGAATTTTGGAAGAGCGCTGAAACGCTGCTGAGAATGACCCTGGAGGCTTGCGACTGCTATTGGAACGTGTAGCCAACGTCGCCGCCGTTGGTCTGGGCTTTTGACGTATCGATCGCAGACAGCGACGCATCGTATGGCACTAGGGGTTTGTCAAGACCGCTACAGTCAAGGCGCTCTCGGTACGCCAGATACTCGGCAAGCTCTGGCATGAACAGGATGGCGGACGCCATTTTTCGTCGTGGTCAACGTCGCTCGTCTTCGGACGCTCTTTACATAGCCAGCGGATGAAACCGGGTAGCTCTGGCTCTGGCTCAAACTGCCGGATGGTTTCGCCATGCAGGAGTAAGGATCCGCCCACAGAGTTCTCGAATAGTGGTAGAGGACGTTGCAGACCAGGCCTGGAACTACAGCTGAGCTCTTACGATCAACGACAGATGTTCAGACTTGACCTCCATCATCACGCAGCCTACGTGGCGTTGGTAGAACCTCTTCGACCTTCCGCATAGACTTTCCGAAGTCGCGAGGACGATTGATACGCGCGACAGCTTTGCCTTGCTTGAAGACGCAACTGGTTCAAGATTATTTGATTCAGTTAGAATTTGACCTGGAATGAGTGTCCCGACGGCGTCTCCACCAGTATTGATGACTTTAGTCAGAGCTTGACCTTCAGAACTTCCAGCTCCAACCACGTGTGATGCCGCAATGGCGGCAGAGTCGATTGCAACTTCGGTGTTCTCAGGAGCTCCGGTCACGACCTTAGTCGGCAGATTAATGGTTCCTTCGATGTTCGGTGAGCTGCGATTAGGAGACCCGCTCTTTGGTGTCTTTGGCGTCTTTGGAGATTCTGGAAGGTTCGGTGAGCTGTGGCCGCCTAGAGGCAACACATTGTACAGGCCACCAATCTGGAACTTTTGGAGACGCTTGTGCTTGACAACGACCACATCGGCTGGTCTATGGTGTTCAATTCCCTCACGAAGGCAGTCACGCACTTTGATCAATTCGTCGATGATGTATGTGTGTCCGAAGAACCTCTCGTGATAGTCTTGCTCGAATTCCTCGTCGGGAGGAGAGTACTTCGAACTCTGTTCCTCGCGGAGTTTGATTTCCCGACCCAGTTGTTCGAGAGAGGTCCTAATGACGAAGTATACCTGGGTCGGATCATTTGCGATGATCTGCGCCAGCGGTAACAGGTGGTTGACAGGGAACTTGTCAAGATCATCGTCGCTCATTGTGTCAGGATTGCAACCGAATTGCGCCTTCCATTGCGTCTTGCCGATGATCTTTGCGGTTGTCTGTGTCAGATTCTCCTTGACCTTTCGAGTGAACGTCTTTCCCAGACGGTAGCGATTTTTCCCGAGGCGCTCCAGCACCTTTCTTTGCAATAAAGGTTGTCAATGATGGGGAGGTTTGTGGGGTCGCTTCTGCACGATTCCGAGGGTGGACACATGAAGATGATTGAATTGTGTGTTGAATGCCAGTGCACGAGTTTTCGCACTATTTATGTATATACAGTAGGACTGAGGCGCGCGGTCGACATTATACAGGGAGCATCGCTACAGGGAGCATCGCTGAAGATGACTTTCACTTCCCATCGCACAGCAACTCAAAACAAACGGTGAATGCATGCGCAGGGCAGACTGTGCACCTGTGCGGGCAGTACACTCGGTACGTTCTCTAGAACTAATCGTCGCTCAAGACCTTCTCGGCTGTCGGTAGAGGCAGCGTACTCGCGGAAGTAAGACATGGCGTCAATATCCAGGACTGTCTGCTAGAAGTTGGTCGGAAACTGTCAGTATATAGAGTCAAGAGGTCATTGAACAATGGTTAGAGTCATCGTCCCATTAGTGATGGAAGGACTCCCACATGTCAGGCTTTCGTTCGATGACCAACATTGCTCTTGATAGCCTGCCGCTCCGCATTGCCTGTTGTTTGTCCAACAACAAAAGAGACCAAGTCGCAAGCTCTTGCACTGATAGATGGCCTTATTCGCTGCAATTCTCCTGGAGTGTCCCATAAAGGGACGATAAAAACAGCAAACCGACGGCGGCAGTGCTTGATGAAGGGGACAGCAGGCACGACAAGCTGACTGAACAAAAGTCTTCTTCGTATCGCCTTCGATCGTGTTGGCAGACCAACGTGGTTCATTCACGTGTGATCAGCTGTAGCGGCGGGGAAGACATGCTGCTGTCCCTCCGTCTTGATCATTTCCAAAGAGAGTTTGAGAATGAAGTGAGCAGCTGAGTCCAGGGCTACATCAACCCGAGTGAGCAATGTGCGTGCTTCGAAAATCGAGGTCACCTGGAGTTTCTTCGAGCTTGATTGCCGACTGAATCTGTATATCTTGTCATCCTGGGCGCTGCGAAGATGCACACAACGATGTTCGACTGTTAGGAGGCCGAGACAAAATCGAGGAAGCTGGTGGTGGTGAGGCGTGAAAGAAGAGCGGCTGGGAAACGCGACGTGATAGCCAAAGGTCCACATCGTGCAACCAATGGCAGGTGCGATCGCGGAGGCCACAAGCATCTCGCCCCGCAACTACCTCTCCCGCCACCGCACATCGCCATCTCGTCGATAGGCCAACAAGAACTCGGGAGAGCTGTCCTTTTCGTGATAAAACCAGAGACTCTGCATTCCTTTTCCGCAGCATCCCTCACATATTCTCAAAGTCATGCCTCGATTCTTGCGGCGCATATTCAGCGACAAGCACCTTAGCTTCCGGAGAGATCCTCCAGCACAAGACGACGATGTGCAGCAGTCGCGACGCGTAATCACCAAAACATCAACAGGACGACCAGAGACCACGTTACGAGCCAGACTTTCACAGCTCAACCTCGCACTACATCCGGAGGAAATAGGACGCCCTCAGGATGGGGCAAGTCTTGCCGATAGCGATCTGCGGGCTGCTCGGCCCATCCTTGCACCGAGTATAGCGTCCCACGAACGGTACTCGCCAGCCCCGAAGACAAAGGCTCCGCGAAGGAGACTCAGCAAAAGGCACCGCATGCCTGATTTGAAAGCATGATTAGAGTGTGTGTTTTGCGAGGCTTCGATTGAGTGTCAGCTGACAGTCTGAAGACATTACGGTATCACCTGATCACTACCAACATGTACATACTTCACACACGTAGAACAAGCATCAAGAACCCTTCAGACCATATCAAACGAGGATATGCAGTAGCCGCACCTCTTCCACTGAAAGCACGTTTCCTACAGCTACTTCTTCCTCATCTGAGAGCTCAACTCAGCACGACTCATCATAACACAGCAGAATCACAACGGACCCAAGCTGCTAATTTGCTTCGAAGCCCATCTCTATCAACTCAGAATCAGCCTGATGAGCCCAGGGCTTTGCGTACTGTTCGTATGCAGCGATGTTCTGTCGCATTGCTCGCTTCCACCCCGCGCTTACCTTCGTCCTGCACAGCCGCAGGATCGATCCTTAGCCTTGGTCTGGCCCGCTTCCTCCCGGTGAGCCCCATTTCTTCATTCTGCATCACAGGAAGTCCAATAGCAGTCGCTTTCCAAGAGCTTTAGGGCTGACATCGCACTTGTGTCTCGAAACAGACACAGTAGCGACGCCCCGCGGTCCGCCTTGACCTCTACTTAAGCGTCTGCATGATGGACCATGGCCGCACATTTGTCGATAAAGCATACACCAAGGATGATGACCTCCAAAAAAATTGTCCTACAGCTCTTGCTGACTTCGGTTGCCGTGTCAGTAGCGACATCGAAATGCAAATGCGTAGGTATACCAACGCCCGAGGGCTTCTTCTTTCACCGTCATTGCTCACAAAGATCCTACAGATACCTGCAGACCCATGCTGGCCGATCCAATCAGACTGGACCGAGCTCAACACCACACTCTCAGGTACCTTGATTCGCAATAATCCTCCTGCATCAGTCTGTTATCCTACCGAGCCCAACTACAACGAGGAAGCTTGCGAAGTCATTCGTGCCAGGTGGTTCGACTCGACCTTCCATGCCTCGGATCCTGTCAGTGTCGACTATCCCATCTGGACGAAAAACTCCTGCAACCCTATATATCCCAACGGGACAAGTGTGACCGGCGACCCGGATGCAGGAGAGAGAGGCTGCAACGCAGACACGTATCCAGCATACGTCGTCAACGCAACCCAAACCTTGCAAATAGCTTCAGCGCTCAAGTGGGCAACTCAGAAGAACATCCGCGTTGTGGTCAAAGCTACAGGCCACTCCTACACCGGCCGCAGTACCGGAGCCGGCAGCCTGTCTATCTGGACCCGCAACTTCCGAGGCATCGAGTACATCGAAGACTTCCAGCCAGCATCCTGCCCCATCCCGCAAACCATCGCTGCAGTCCGAGTTGCTGCAGGCCACACAAACGGCGAAGTCCAAGCGTACCTGAGCAAATTCAACAGAGTAATCGTAAGCGGCGCGAACCCCAGCGTAGGCATCGTCGGCTGGCTCACCGGTGGCGGGCATGGCTTCCTATCAAGCACCTACGGCATGGGCAGCGACAATCTGCTCTCAGCCACCCTCGTGCTTCCCTCCGGAAAAACCGCAGTCGCCAACCCTTGCCAAAACCCCGACATCTTCTTCGCAATCAGAGGCGGCGGAGGCGGCACCTACGGCATCGTGACCGAAGTAATCCTGCAGACGCACCCCAGTCCACGCACAATATTGCACACCTTCACCCTCTCTTCCCTACCAAACACTACAGATAGTCAGTTCTGGGACGGACTCGGCGTTCTGCACGCGGAAATGCAACGCCTGAAGGACGGCGGAATGCAGGGGTACTACTACATCGTCGGGCCACCCTCTGCTCCCTCGCTCTCGCTGATCTGGGCGTTCATGCTGTTCGACAAGCCAGACAGGACTGTAGCAGACTTGATGACTCCGATTGAAGCGTACCTGGCCGAACGCGTAGATCTGTTCGCGCACACGCAGAACGTCACGCAGGCGCCGACGTACTTCGACGTTGCGGGGCGCATCCGGAATGAAGATGTCGCCAATGGCGGGAGCGCATATGGCTCCCGCCTAATGAGTGCTGCGTCGCTGGCTGATGCTAAAATTAGTGCGAGGGCTTTGAGGGATGTTGGGCCGAGTGGGAATGTCTCGCGCCCAAATGGACCTGCTTCGAATCCGATGCTCATAGGCCATATGGTCGGCTCTTCAGTCACCCCGGCCTACTATCCAGACGTGCAGAGTCTGAATCCCGCGTGGCGCGATACTTTGGTGCACCTTGTTGTTGTGGAGGGCTGGCGGGATGGCTCGTCGCAAGCAGTCATTGATGCTGTGCACGCGGATGTGACGGTGAAGACGCAGATGCTGAGGGCTTTGTCACCGGATGCGGGGGCGTACTTTAATGAGGCTGATTCGCAAGAACCGGTCTGGCAGACTTCGTTTTTCGCGGGGCACTATGGTCGGCTGTTGAAGATCAAAAGGAAGATAGATCCGGAGAGTGTGTTGTGGTGCAGGAAATGTGTGGGCAGCGAGGTGTATGTTGAGCAAGATGGTCGACTTTGTGTATCCTCGAAGGAAGGCCAAGATAGAAGAGAAGAGCGTTCGAAAGACGTCGTCAAGGATAGGAGTGAGTTGCGACCGTAACGTATTTCTGCCGGCGTTTCACTCATTGAAGGCAATTAGCACTCCTCTCACAATCTGTGTTCATTCCCATTATTATCGCAGAACAATTCTGGTCATTGTGAACAGGGTGCTCCGGAAAGTCCGCTCCGACTTGGGCGACAACAACTCCTCACAATGCAGCACAGCCACCACTCTAAACCGAACGACGTGTCCCGTGGCTGAGTCGTCGCACAGCGTTCTCGCAACTCAGGGGTCCAACCAACAATGACAGATAAGCATTTGGCCAAGACACCTTATTTCTTCGGCCCGTAGTGTGGAGACTAGCGGGTCTGGAATCGCCAGAAACCGCACCAGAGCTGCAACACGAGCTTCACCCGAGCGTCACCCCTCGTTCATGCACAGCTATGCAGCGCCTCGAAGTGGCTGGAACAGCGCATTGCATAATTTGCAAGAATAATTAGGAGCCGTGGATTTGGAAGCGTGCAGACGGGCCGCAGTGCTTCACAGCTGAGCGGCAGGTGAAGGTAGGTTTGTAGGTTTGGGGCTGAGTGGCTGAATCTACCTGCGGACCCTCCGAGGTGACAGATGCATGTGGATCGTCATGTGTACATGCTCCGTGGATGATAAATAGCGCAGACGCGCTCCACCTGCTGGACGATCCTAACTTGCAATTGATTGACTTAACTATCACCTTCTCCTTCCACAGACCCCCTCGCATCCTTTTACACATTCACAATGGGCTTCCTCGATAGCATTGTCGGCAAGCTCACAGGCGAAGGCCAGCATAGTGGCCAGCAACAGTATGGTGGCCAGCAAC
Organism: Didymella pomorum; assembly: GCA_022225945.1. Classification (NCBI taxonomy): domain Eukaryota; kingdom Fungi; phylum Ascomycota; class Dothideomycetes; order Pleosporales; family Didymellaceae; genus Didymella; species Didymella pomorum. Next base: position 154,537 of record JAKJXN010000051.1, on the reverse strand, counting down.
AGTACGGCGGCCAACAGCAGTACGGTGGACAGCAGTACGGCGGTCAACAGCAACATGGCCCTCCCCCCGTCTCACCACCTTGGTACGCTGAATGGGACAATCGCGAGAACCGCTGGATATTCGTAAACCAGCAGAACGGCGAACGCACATACCAGTACCCTGGGCCTGGCAACCAGAGCCAAGGTGCCTACGGACAGCAGGGTGGATATGACAACCGGGGCAACGGCCAGCAGCAAGGCGGATACGGGCAACAACAAGGCTACGGCCAGCAGGGTGGCTACGGCGGCGGCTATCAGCAGCAAGAACCGCCGAAGAAAGAGGGCAGTAATGCCTGGAAGTACGCCGCCGGGGGGGCTGCTGGTCTCGTCGGTGGTGCGCTGCTGATGCACGAGGCCGGAGATATCAGTACGTGTTTGGATGCACCCGATGCTACAGTCTGCTAACAAGCCATAGAGGAGGACTGGGACGAAGACAAGTACAAGATGGAGCAGCGCGCCGACAACTTCGGCAACGACGTCGAGAACTTCCCCGAGAATGCCGCGAACTGGACTGGGCAGCAGGTTGGCAACGTCGAGAACTTTGGCGACCGCGTTGAGAACAAGTGGGACAATGCAGTCGACGATGTCGAGGATTTCCCTGAGAACGCTGCAAACTGGACCGGACAGAAGGTCCAGGAAGTCGAGGATATTCCTCAGGATATCGAGAACAAGTGGGATGGCGCTGTGGATAACGTCGAGGACTTTGGGGACCGCATGGATAATGCCTATGATGAGGGAAGGGACGAGCAGAGGTATGACGACGGTGACTACTAAGAGAGCATCGAGAGCAAGGTACATCTGTGCTGCCTTGTAGGACAGCCACGTCCGTGGCTCTTACTTCTTGCTTCATTTAGCAACATGCCTTGTACCTGTGGTGCTCTTTCTCACCCCAAGGCTGTCACATGCTCGCGTTTGTTCATCTCGTCTGCACGACTGCCATTTGCTCTCACTCGCATCTCACTGACAGCATCACTGTCGCGCTGTGCTTCGGCTCTCAGCTCGAGTTCTATATCGTTCCGCCTGCTTCACAACATCCTGCGTCTGATCTCGACACCACCGAACGCGTCCGCTTTGGCCCCTTCGACCGCGACAGCAATGGCGTTATTTACACGGTTCACTACTGTCTTGAAAGACAAATTCTTGACTACTCGCGTCATCGAAGCCAATCCAAACGATGCTCACTACGGCGACCGCTGCAGCTTCGCTGGGACCAGTAAACGAAGTATACCAAGGCGTCCGCGCTCTACCTTGTAACAGCGTCTTCAGTGCCCACTGCCTCCAGAGCGTGGTCGATTCAGAAGGTGGTGACCTCTGTCCGCTTTGCCGCTGTACGCTCTTTCGTCCGTCCTGGAAAGCTTTCATCTGCGAGGTGGTTTGGACACTGTTTGATTCGGTCATGCTACAGCTGTAGCGGTTTACTGGAAAGTGATCGCCTTCTACAATTTGTTACCACCGAGGGTGCAGCAAATCGCGCGCCTGCTCAAGAACCGGCACACATTCTACATCTACGCCCGAAACCCTTACTAGTGGGCAAGAGGCCTCGTTGCGCGGTACACGACTTTGGAGGAGCGCGGTCCTTCGCTCAGCCTGTGATATCCTCAATTAACTCTAAAATTCCATCGTTTCGGCGTCTATTGGCCAATCTCCCGCTATGTCCGTTACGGTTCCGAGAATTTGTGGCGCCCTTACTTCATCAATAAACATAATCAAAATCGGGATATCTGTCGGCGTGGTCTTCTACGTAAACCAGTCTTGACGGCGTATGCCCATGCAAGCACGAGTCCGGCATCCTCACCTCGGCCATGCTGGTATCCATTCTGATCGCGCACTTGCCGACCTTCTGGACGCTGTAGGGGTTTACCATGGACCCGTTGTGGATCATGTATGCTGCGAACGAGAAGTCATCTGTTCTCGGTTATATCTTGTCTGGGGTCCTAGGCACGATTCTTTTGATTGGTCCTCCTCGAGCAGTGAGGACACAAGAGAAGGCTCACAAGATCGCAGAGCAATCAGAACATACTCGAGGCTGCGTTGCATCACCTACGAACATTGTACCCGGCAAGGCGAGGATGCTCAGGATGCTTATGAGGCCGCCACTGTATTGGTTGAAGACTTACGAAGCGCGTTTGCGTCTCCTATTCCTCTTCCTGTGCTTCTTCTCTTTCTTCGCTGCTTCCTTCGCTGCCTCCACCCTCATCGTCTCGCGCTTTGCTCGCCAGACCTCAAAGCACGCGAACCCTCGTTTCACAAGATAGAAAGCAAACATGACTGCAGCTTCAGCTTTCAGCTTTACATGTACTTGTTGCACAAAGGAGAACTTGAATGGGAGGACCGACACTGCTGCTAAATAGACATTGCTGAGAAAAGAGAAAGGCGTGGAAACGAGCGTATCGAAAGGCACTGTGGAGTTCGACTGTTGTGCTGCCATATCTGAAAGCAGCCTGGCGATGTATCCAGATTGTGGAATGGATCTGGGTATTAAACTCTGGAGGCGTTGCTTACGACGAATATACTCTTTTTCTTACAGTCACTGTCCAAGGTAATTTGCTTCGCTGTGACATGGAGCTCCTGTTCCCTACGCGCATCGTCCACATGCCGTCCCCGAAACTCTAAAATGGCGAAATAGCATGTCACAGGATTGTCCGAACGTCTGCTTTCCGACTGCTATTCAAAAGTCATGCTCAATCAATGTCGTAACTGAGTCGTGCTCGTGCACAAGCCACAAATCGCTCTCGTCTAGCGCACTCTGGTCTGGATGCCAGACGTCATTCGAGACGGTCCGAAAAGCGCGTCATACAACATTTGGATTTATGTGCTTCGTTGCATTCTCGCCGAGGCAAGCCCAAGGACATTTCACTACAGTCAGTAAAGATGTTTTGGAGATTGTTTCCCTGAGCGCGCCGCCTCGCCAAACGGCAACATTTGACCCCTCCCACGCCAACCTTGGGACCGCGTGCAGCTTCAACTAAACCCCACGACCACCACGCCGTGTATCCACCAACGACCGCGCGAGCAAACAGACGTCGGCCCCTTTCGTTCGACTGCCACCGCTCTCTTGTGGCCCCGAAACGATAGAATCCTCTTCTGGACCCACGCACACGAGCATGCCATTTGCGACAATAATTCGACAGCATTTTAGAACAAAAGATGGATGAACACCTACGCATTCTTGAGGTATGCACGTGTGTCCAGGTCGCACAACATAGTTAACAAGGCTGCAGCAGGAATACTGCCCACCAATCGATCCCGCGCTCCTTGCTGCAATCTTCAGCGACTTTGCAGATGCGCCCAACGCACTAGAGCTAGCCAGGGAGCTGCTCGATCCAATCAAGGCCTCGGCGGTCGCAGAGCAGGCCACCGACTTCGATGCCTCTGGCAGCAGCGGAGGACCCGTACGCGACAGTTCGGGGAAGCACGGCTCAGATGCCGACTCGAACGCGGACACATGGGCGACGCGCACGACCCTGACCGACACGACACACCTCTCGAACGACTTCTCGACGCTCAGTGTAGACGGGCGGTCCGCGGAGGGCTCTGAGGAGTCGTGGGACGGTGGCTACTACAGGGACACGGAGCAGTCTGAGACCAAGACGAAGGAGCAGCTACTGGCAGAAACGTTCCCGAGCTTGCGCCCTCAGCTTGTTGCATACACGTTGAAGAAGTGCAACGACGACTTTAGTAAGGCTGCAGACGAGTTGCTGAACCATGTGTACTTCGAGGATGCGAAGTCGAGCCCAGGTGAAGAGACAGCGCCGAGTGCGAAGGGTATAGAGGGCTTTTTTGAGGGTCACCATGTGCCGCAGAAGAGTAAGAAGGGCAAGAACAGGAAGAAGCAGAGGGTGTCGTTGTACGATATGAGCTCGGCCAACTCGTCCGGCACAGATCTGTCTGGCGCTGCGACACCCAACCGCTGGCAGAACAGCAGTCGTGACGTCGATTTCATTACAGCGCGGACAAAGCTTCCCAACAAGCTTGTTTCTTCACTATATCACGAGAAGAGCGCGTCTTTGTCTGCCACCATTTTGGCTCTCGTGAACAAGGACATGAGCGCACAGCAAGGAAAGGAGCAAGAGGCAGGGCAAGTGCAAGACGCTATGGACATCAACGCAGCATTCCCCAGCATTGGTCTCGACCAGACACTCGCCCTCGTCCGCCTCGCAGACGACAACTCACCCGACAAAGCGCGCGACTTAGCAAAAGCGCTCACAGAGCAGCCCGCAAGCGCGACCGGCGGCAAAGGCGGGATCCATCTCGACTTCAAATACGCACCGGTCAACCTCGACGACGACGAGCCCCGCGAACGCCAGCTCCCAACCCTAGCTCCGTCCCTACGTCCGCACACCACCGCTTCCCTCAGCCAAAAACGAAGCGACCTCTACACCAACGCTTCAGCAGCCTACAAGAAGGGTGGTCTTACCCGCGCCGCCGCAGGCTACTACGCGCAAGAAGCCCGCGCGCACGGCGAGCACGCAAAACTCTCGGCCGCCGCCGACGCAGATGCCCTCGTCGCGAGCCAATCCTCGTCCACCATCCTCGATCTCCACGGCGTCACGGTCGCAGACGCGACACGCATCGCGACGCAGAAGACGGCCGCGTGGTGGAATGCGCTGGGCGAGCAGCGGATACGCGAGTACGGCAGTGCGCGCGGTGGGGTCGGCGAGTATAGGATTGTCGTTGGCTTGGGGAGACATAGCGCTGATGGGCGGGGCAGGCTGGGGCCGGCGGTCGTGCGGGCGCTGGTTAAGGAGGGATGGAGGGTTGAGGCTGGGAGTGGGGAGGTAGTTGTTACGGGGGTTAATCGGAGGAGATGAGGGAAGTGCGGCGTGCTCGCAGCGCCCATGGAGATACCCAGATCTGGAGGGATAGATGATGGCATATGTTGGTGTCATGCAGAGAAATGATGTATTGAGTGGGATTACAATATTCGCCGTCTTGCACTCACACGCACCTCCGCCTTCGCGCTGCCCTGAGTTCTTTACTTCTGCGACTCCTTTCCAGGGAAAATGCCCTATGCATCATTCGTGCATCCTGCAGGTTTGGCACTGCGAGGCTGTTCCTTCCGTTCCAGGCTCACCGACTAGATCACACGTCTTGCAACCTTCCTCGCAGCATTTCTTTACAGTCTGCCATTATTTTGAAGCATCGGTGTCGACAGAAGACGATAAGTCTCTGGGTGCAAAAGAAGTAGTCCAGTGGTGGATGAGCAACTTGGCAACATGCTAGAGAACTCTCGTCTTGCTCTGATTCGCGAGCTTATCCAAAAAGTGGAAATCCGGTTGAACAATCTATCAGCTTCTTAGCTGGGAAATTCTTTGAAGATGTCATGTTGCTCATCGGCGGTGGTAAGGTGGATAGAGTAGACGGATGACTGCATGGGACCAGCTGTTCGATGCAGAAGAAGCAGGGACAACTCAACGCAAACTCACATACTAATTCAACAAGCGCAGTGTAGCTATTTAGGTACCTTCAGCGGATCAGCTGCTGTGCCTGGCTACTTTCCTTCCGTTTCGGGCGCCCTAGCGTCAACCTTCTCCCAACACCTCTTCTAGCGAGCAGCCTTTACCCACCGCTTCACAACCACCTTAACCACCTGAAAGCATCCAGACTCCGCCCAGACTCACGACAGCACGTCAAAAGAAGGTTGTTACATAGAGTGTTACGGTTCTGAGATCTACCGGAGGAATTGTGGGGTTTCGAAACCAAAACGCGCGGGAGTCCACGGCGCCGCGCTGTCGTTTCATGGAAGTCGCGACACCGTGTGCAACATCGATGTGAGAGTCAGAGCTGAGTTTGGTGCGATTGACGGTGGTGGGAGAGGTGTGGCTGAAGAGATGGAATTGTCTGGTGGTACTGAGGCTCGCTCTGTTCCCCTTGGGCTTGCTCCGTTCACCTGCTGCTGCTGCTGCTGCTAGGCGATTCACTATGTCAGTGGTGATGTGAGGAAGAACAATTGCTGTATGCGTCTCGATTCAAGCAGCAGGTGCACGTTATCAACGTAGGCACTGCTCCCCACCTTGGAAAGGCAAGCGGACGTACGACGCAGATCAACGCTCCCGAGTCTCTACACCTTCGAGAACCAGCAACATCACGCCTGCTCCCTGCTACGTCATGCATCAAGCCGCATGCTGAGCCACACTGACAAGAAAACAAGCATTCGCTTCCTTCAAACAGTGGGACCCACCGTTTGACGATCCCCGTGAGCACAGTTACAGACTGCAACATGCTCCGCAACAGCATCTTGCCTCAAGGCATCCGGATCTGCGCGCCTTTTGCACGCATTGCTGCAGCCTCGCAATAATGATTGCCCATCGAATCACGATCGTCGAGAACGCGTCAACATTCTGATACTCGACGCCTCCAGGATATGCTAGTATCGGTCCTACCCCGTGGAGACTGATATATATGGCAGCTCTGGTGCCGATGTAGGTTTTCTTTCCAGTTCGATACTCATCAGTGCCTTCCAGAGATCCTTCCTTTGGTCCTTTCCCTACATTCTTATTTTCTATTGCTGCTAGTCGGCTTCTATTCTCCCATTCCTTTTCAAATCACTGCAGTGCAGTGTTTAAATTTACGTCTTTCAACATGAAGTTCGAAACATCCGTTCTCCTTGCCACTCTGGCTGCCAGCGCTATTGCCGCCCCGGCACAGCTGCACTCTGCCAAGCGCTGGGTTCAGACCGATGGCACTCCAAAGATGCCTGCCCACTTCGTCGCTTCTGTGCGCCAGATCGCTCACGAGAAGCTGAAGACTAAGCGACAGCTTGACCAGCTTCTCGGCGGGCTGACTGGCGGCGCTGGAGGCGCAGGCGGCGCTGGAGGTGCTGGAGGCCTGGCTGACCTTCTCGGCGGACTCGGAGGAGGAGCTGCTGGCGGCGCTGCAGGAGCTGGAGGAGCTGGAGGAGCAGGTGGGCTTGCTGGCCTTCTAGGCGGCGCTGGTGGTGCTGGAGGCAATGCGGCTGCCGGAGCTGCTGGTGCCGGAACGGCCGCTACTGTGAGTTGTGGTCTTCTGGTCTTCATTGACATACTCGGGGCTTCACTAACATCTCGTCAAGGGAGCCACTGCTGCGACACCTTCAGCTGCCGCCGCAAAGGGCAAGGGTAAGGGCAAGGGCAAGGGCAACGCTGGTGCTGCTACAGCTGGCACAGGCGCGGCCGGCGCTGCAGGAGCCAATGGTGCGGCTATCACTGTAAGCGATGATCCGCCAAATCTGGATACTATCTCTCTAACATCTATAGGGTGGCAACAACTCTACTTCCACCGCTACAGGAGCCGCCGCAAAGGGCAAGGGCAAAGGCAACGGCAAGGGCAAGGGCAAAGGCAATGGCCAAGCAGCCGGCGCCGGCGCTGCTGGAGCCGCTGGTCAGACTCAGACGGGTACTGGAGCAGCGGCAGGCACTGCAGGTACTGCTGGAACAGCGGGAACTGCTGGAACCGCAGGCAGTAAGCTTCGACGATCGACGTTCTTTGAAGCGGTCGCTGACTTCGTCTAGCTACTGGCACAGGAGCACAGACTGGAACTGGTGCTCAAACAGGCACTGGTTTGACAGGCACTGGATCGACGACCGGCACAGGCGCGACCACGGGCACTGGAGCAACGAACTCGCAAACAGGTACAGGTGCTCAAACTGGTACTGGAGCGACCACGGGCACAGGCTTGACCGGTTCTACCTCGCAGACTGGTTCCAACTCGCAGACGGGCACTGGAGCGACTACAGGCACAGGCGCCACTACAGGCACAGGCGCCACTACAGGCACAGGCGCTCAAACTGGCTCCAACTCGCAGACCGGTACGAACTCTCAGACCGGTACAGGCTTGGCAGGCACCAACTCGCAGACAGGCACCGGAGCGACTACAGGCACAGGCGCCACTACAGGCACAGGCGCTCAAACTGGCTCCAACTCGCAGACCGGTACGAACTCTCAGACCGGTACAGGCTTGACAGGCACCACCTCGCAGACGGGCACCGGAGCGACTGCAGGCACCGGATCGATCACTGGCTCAAACTCCCAGACAGGCGCTCAGCTGGGCTCGAACTCGCAGACTGGAACGGGCGCAACCACAGGCACAGGCGCAACAAGCGGCACAGGAGCCACCACAGGTACCGGTGCAGGTGCGGCGTCGGGCGCAGGTGCTTCGACCGGCTCCTCCGCCTCTCAATCAGCATCTGGCCAGGCCGCCTCTGGTGGCAAGAAGGGCCAGTCCTCTACCGGAGCTGCTGACTCTGCGCTCGCTGATTCTCAGGAGGAGGATTAGGCAATCTCTCGAAAGTCGGTGCTGGCGGGTGGTTGCTTCGCAAAAGGATTTTAATGTTCTGTTGTAATGGTTTGCTTCTCGGGATAGAAAACGAAAAGCGTATATAGAAGGCTCGATTAGCAATGGACACTCGCTTGGCGTACTAAGGATATCTTCCAAATTTCCTCCATCGGTGCGCACAAACAAGTTCGAAACGTTATCTAGACACATCCCGGACAAGTATGTGTCGTACTTGTCTATGTCCCCAAAATACCCCAACTCCCTCAGTAGTCCCTACGCTTGAATCTAGCAAGCCTCTCAGCCTTCTCCAATCCAACCCTCGCCCCCGTCTCCTTCAAAATCACATTCACTTTCCTCGTAAAGCTCGCCCACATCTCTGCAGGTCGATTGTCCGCCTCGACATCGGTCCGCATCGCAAACATCGCAAAGTCTTGGACGTAATAGAAATGCCACAGGTAATCCAGCGCTTCTTGCAAGATAGGGTCGATAATAGAACGGTCTTCGCACTCGGACCACGCTTCGGCCGCAGCGCCGACCACGTCGGAGCGGGTCGTGTAGAAAGAGGATGTATCGATGTGTCGATGGAATTGCTCTTGGCGAAGGCGCGACTGGAGATTCGTGTATTGGTCTAGTATCTGCTTGTGCTTGGTTGTGCGCTCAGTTTTGGGTGCGAATGTGTCTGCGTCGCCCTCAAGTCTGGTTCGAGAGGCGACGAATTGGTGCTCGCCAGTGATTTTGATTGTGTGCTCGAGGTAGCTGACCAATTATTCGTGCACTGTGAGTTCACCAGTTGTGACCGTCTGCCAGATGAGATTGCGCAAGTCGCTTGATCTCAGTGCCTCATCGTTATCGTTCGCGTGTTCGGAGGATTTGATAATGTCGTTGAAGATTCCTGGGAGGGCATTGACGTGTGTCGGCATGTAGGAGCGGTCGATGACTTTTTTGTTGCCGTTGTACTCGTGCATGTACTCTGCATCTGGCCAGGGCTTGATCTCCACGTTTCCGGTGGTAGCAGCTCGCTGGGACGTCTTGAGGAGCAGTAAAGCCAGCTGAATCATGGAACATTGAGACTCTAGCTTGGCTGTTGCAGCTTATGCAGCGTAGCAAAGATGCGGACTCCGAGAATACAGTTGCTGCTGTTCTGTCTGCATGTCTGCCTTCGAAATCGTCAGGTCGTCGAGTATGTCTTCAGCAATGGCTTCTACTTCGAGCATGTCGGGAGATTTAGAGCTGTCTTCGATGCAGGCGAGACTGACCAAGACAGACTCGGCTGTGAACCTCGCAGACCTGCGGACCTTGTATGCGCCTGAACCTAGTTGTACGTGAGACTCAAGTAGGATGCTTAAGTTGAGACTGGCAGAGTCTGAGTGTTTGCCAGTCTGCAGGCTTGTGGCTATGCTTGAGTCTAACTTGGAGTTGGCGCTGTGTTCTTGGTCCACAGTGATGGTATCACCTCCTGCAGAGTGTAGGGGCGATCCATGATGCACAAATTCTCGATCTTGTCCAGGAATAATCGGAGGCTTGGTGACAGCCGAGAGGTAACAGTTAATATATGTCATGGTCTCGGCCAAGAATGTGTCTTCGATGGTCATAGCAGCTACATCCTCATCACTCCGCGATAGGCGCAGGATGTAGCCGGTAGACCTGCGTCGGAATAGTCGTCGTAAGGTTGAGGCTGCATCTGGTTGAACTGTCGCTGCAGGCTGACAAACGGGTGGACTGAGGTACCGACAATGCCATACGAAAAATGTAGGCAAGAGGCCTACAAAAAGTAGTGACCACTTGCACTGTGAGAACAATGGTCCAAATCCACTGACATCCGCAAACTCATCGGCGCACGGATCTATGATCCGAAAGAGCTCAGAAAGCACAGTCGCAAGCTCCGTGTCGACGACGACGTGCTGGGTTGGGGAGGACACGAGCTACTTGAGGAAGTCCTGCCGTGAACCGACAGCGTACGATATGTGTTTCGATCATTTCGATCATTTCGAGGCAGATCATCAGTCGTGGGCGTCAAATCAATATGCGAAGGCCATATGAACCTGGAACGCTGAACATCGGCTATGACGATCTTTCGAACTTCTCCAAATTTGCTGATCATTTGGTTGTGGCCATAGAAGCTGGATAACACCACAGCATCCGCTTCGTCAGCCGGGCAGTGCAGAACGCTTCGAAAAGCAACGAAAGGGACGTGACAGGCAACAGTATAGGTACAAGTGTGATGTCTGGAGGATATTTGCTTGGACATTGTTGCTCTTGCCTACTTGCATTCCTCATGCGACGACGTCACCTTCCGCTTTGTGAGCAACAACAGCACAAAAGTCAGCGAACCATCGTTTCCTTCTATCTCAAATACTGTGGCCTCACCGTTGTTGACAGCCAAGACCACTGGTCTTCGTAGTCGTTGTTCGATATGTTGACGCAGTTGAGTCGGCGGATGTGTCCCAGCACGTGAAAGCTCGGAGCTAGCTCGGCACTTACCCGAATGGTCCGGCGTGGATACGGTCTGCGGCATCTCATACTCACCAGGAGTCATGGGCTTGCGGGGAAGGTTCGGGAAGATCTTGATCGCGGGAGTGTTTTCGGTAGGGCGGATCTTGCTCAGCAAAGAATGAGGCTTGCCGACGATGCAATTGTGAGCGTTGTAAGCTCGGCTACCGGAAACCTTGGTATCCGGGAATATGTGCAGCAGCTCCACCATTTGTATATGAAACCCCTCGATCGCTGGTTCTGTATCGCTGAGCAAATTAGCATGCAATAGTAATTTGGTCGTGAATGTGTGGAGTGTTGTGTTAAGATTAGATTGCCATCTATCCCAAAGCTCTTCAGACAGAACGTAACTGAAGGTCTCGTACGCCTGTAATGTGCCCCATATGCTCGAAGTCAACTCCCCAATCTAAATTCCCTCTCCAATTGTGCTATACCCAAGCTCTCACGGCATGCTCGGATCGTGCGCTCGTAGTGGTCTCCGTTCGAATCACCGTGTCCGCTTAGCCTATGCGTTGTCGGTTTCTCTGCCTCAAGCGCACGCATTTACTGCTGCTCACTCTGGCTCTGGAGGTATTTGTAGGCACCGAACGCAAGCGCACCGCCAATGAGGATAATGGCGTAGAGGCCGACACCAGTCGAGGCGCCGTCGGTTGTGGAGGCGGTCGAACCGGTCTGTGCGTAGCTCTTGGGCTTTGGGTCACCCTCCTGTTGTCATGTCAGCTTATCTGTCCCCAGTTGGGCGTTGCGTGTGAGTGAAGGATGTTGGCGGAACGGTTCCGAGGGGTTGCCGGGGCCCGAGGTGAATCTGACTGTGAGATTTGGAGTGTGAAGGGTGGCAGAAGATTTTGCGGAAGCTGCCAAAAATGTGCAAGGGGCGCCCTGGACAGTATAGAGAAGCAGTAGGTCGTACCTGGCGCTTCAGGTTACCAACAAGCAGGCCGTCAAGGATCTCGCGCGCCTCGTCTGAGTGGCCGACATCCTCGAAAGCCTCGGTGGAGTCCTGGCCACCAACATCGAGGAGAACTTCCTCACCACCGCTGCAGATCAATTAGCATCTTGTGCTTGGAAAGGTATCATCTGCGCCCCTCAATGCTTTATCGGCGCAATGTGGGGTTGCAGACTTGACGGCAGCATATTGACCGCCTGGCAGGGGCGACGTACGGGTGCTCGTCGACAAAGCTTGTGCAGTCGTAGACCTTGTCGTGGACGACAATGTAGAGGTCCTTCTTGGTAGCGTGCTCAGAGACGTCCGAGTAAGTGAATTCCTTGGTCTCAGACATGGTGATGTGTGGTGTACTTTGTCGCGGTAGCACAGAAAGGCGAGTTTAAGGGGCTGGCAGCGAGCGTCGAGGCGTGGATGCGGGGTGTTGAGGGTGTGGACGGACGAGGAGGAAACTCGGTGTAGCGACTAGAAGATTATCTGGCAGCAGTCGAGCCGAGCGGGATTGACGCTCGGGTGCGGATGTGCTTGCGAGGCGCGTTGAGCGGACTCAAACCGTTGTCAGCAGCAGAGTGCAGCGCTGCGATTGGCTACTGTTGAAGAGCCCGCAACAAGTCTGCCAAATCTAGCAAGAGTTCCCTGCAGACATCGGAGAGCGTCGCTGTCGCTGTCCTGTTCGAGAAGCACGATTTCTCTTCCGCTATGACTTCCGCTATCAGATGCATGTGATGTCGCAGAAGTTCCAATTTGCTTTTGAGGGCATTGTGTTGATTTTGCAAATGACAAGGACAGCAGATGACCTGACTGTCTCCCGGCCTTCACCTAGGCAAGCACCCCACAAACATCATCAGGTCGCACTTGCCGTGCTGACTGCCAGACAACAGATACCGAGCTTGCTCCGAGGCTTGGTCTAAACAACGCTTGATTGAACTCCAACGCTATGCTATACTAATACTCAAGAACCGTTGCTCCAATAGTCTTCAAGAACCCAAAGTCTTGACTCTCATCCACTCGCTCGTCCCCACACCCAGATTCAACCCGTTCTCGGCCCACCACCGTCTCACGCTCTCGCCAGCCTCGCCTTCGACACCGTCTTCTAACGCTTCTTCAATGTCGCACGTCTTGTACTCGACCTTAAGCCCGCTCTTCTTCCACCAGTCGAGCACATTGGCTTTCCCCATCTTAGTGGGACCCACGAGCACTTGGTTATCAAAGAGCATCTTCTCACCGCGAATGGATCGCCAATAGTCCAGGATCTTTGTGTGGCCATGAGTGGACGCGATTTTGGTGACGGTATCTTCGTGAGAGAAGGGTACGCCGCTGTTGACCCACCATTTGATCGCGTCGAGCTTGTTGGACTGCGTTGCGTATGTGATTGACTTGCCCACTTTCAGCTTCAGCGGGTCGCGAAGCTTGGCTGGCGGTGCCTCTTCACCAGGTGTTGGTGGCGTGCGGTGCCGCGAGTGCTCCTTCCACCATTGCAGTACAGGGATGTGACATTGTGATGATGCTTGCTCGAGAGCTGCTTCGGTGTACTTGAGTGGCAGACCAGAGTTGTACCACCAGTCGAGCGCGTTCGTGGAGTTGTTGCGGGACGCAGCGTCCATAGCTTCGGTGGAGTACTCTTTAGTCAGAAAAGTGGGCGATGTCCGCCAGTAGTCAAGAATTTCAGTCTTGCTGAACAGAGATGCCTTGTGTGGAAGGAAGGTGTGGCCGAAGTGTTGCCAGAAAAGGTCTTTGTGGAAGTACTCAAGATGCTTCAGCACAGGGACCATGGCGAAGCGCATGATGAGATCGAGGCATGGCCGTGTGATGCGGGTAGGCTTCTCTGTATCGAACGCTTTCGCAATCTCTGCATAGCTGCATGTGAGAAGTGTCCAACCTAGCTTCTGCATCTGTGTTTTCGGTCCTGCTTCGCTGGCAGCCTGCTGCCACTCGCGAGGTACTGGCAGATTGGTGTGCACGTTGAGCGTGGTAGCTAGCTCCCAATCCTCCGTGAATTCCAGTATGATAGACCAAAGTTCTGGTGGCAGACGGGGTCCTTTGTTCTTTAGCGGTTTCAATGCGGGAAGATGCGCGGTCATGAGTGCGGCACTGCGTTCGCCAACCGCCATCAGGTCGATTTGTGTTTGTACAGACTCGCTCAGTTCTTTGTATCCTCCCCACGGCACGGCCTTCCTTCCGGTCTGATCGTAATTCCATAGCAATGGAGAGAGGACACGGATCCAATTCATCTTCTTCTTTATCTTGCTGATCTGCTTCTTCGACATGGGATGCTCCCACTGCAGCGTCGACATGCCCGGTATTAGAAGGATCTTCTTCGACACATCCCAACTACGTAGTATCTTCAGGTGGAGACTGCTCGTGAAGCCATGCAGCATCTGCGCTATGTTATCTGCGTCCAGTGGCGCAAGAACGAGCGAGTGTGCCCACGAGCAGTACTCGGCCACTTGGGTCTCAACGTAGTCTTCATGTTGCCACCCGGGTGTATTGCTCTCGGGGTTATATGTGTGCCAGACAGGCTCGAGGGTCGGTGAGACGGTCGTGAAAGCTGACGTAGGAAACGGCGTACGCGCTATGATGCGCAAAGAGACATTTTCGAGTCGCTGCAGGCGCGCAACAACTGCAGAGCCAAACTTCGAGGCAACGGGGTCGGTGAGAGCGACGAGAACCTTTAGGGGGCGCTCAGCTGGTGTCGAGGTCATAAGTCCGATATGGCTTAGGTGCAATGTAGTGAATTCGATGTGCGGTCAGCGATCTGAAGCATGGGATTGCGTTACGAAGTTAGACCGCCATTGGCCGTTGCCCCACAATCCTTCACGCCACTGGGACCCTCTGTTCAATGATGGATCTGGCATTGACAGGCGACCATAGCGAGTGCATGGCGAGCCGCAAACGAGTGACACTCCAACGTCAAAACTTTGGTTCAATAATGTGGAGAACTACGTAAAAGGAATACACGTTCCGTGGAAATCGCGCTTCTATCCAGGCTTGGCATCCATCTTGATCTTAATGAGTGAACTGACGACTCAGAAGGCGCCGGATATAAACGCGCTCCGCAGAGCCGTAAAGCACCGCTTCGAGGTGCTGCACGTGAAATACGTACTTCCAGGGTTAGTGTTGTTGTGGAGCAGTGTATTGAACGCCAGGTTGATCTTCGATCTCACTGCTAAAAGGTACAAAGGTATATGGAACGCTGGAGTGGGTATGATAACGTGCACTTTGAGTCACAACTGCAGATGGCGGCAGATGACCGGTGTGACGCTGCACATCAGTTTCATTTCAAGATCTCCATCTAGCAGACCCCAGGTGCTCCGTAGCTCTTCGGCCTCGTATGGACCAGATTGGCTGGAAAGCTGCTCCACCACCGCCAGCCCCAATGGAGATCAGATTTTTCGGTCCCCATCTGCAGACCTGAATCATTTTCGGTCCTTCCGTCCCTCAGATGAACCGCTGCCGTGTCCGGGTGCATGGGCGCGTCAGGGTCGAGCTTTTGATGAAGTCAGATGCATGTTGAGCTGGAGGCGTCTCGCAGTGTTCACGAGACAGCGCGGGCGCATTGAGCAGCTGTGTTCAGCCCACTTGGCTGCACATCAATGTGATCTAGCCAATGATGACGTCGTGTCTCGCTCCCGAAGGAGCGTGCCGGTTGGCGCGCACAATTGCATCTTTCGTTCAACTTTCCCATCTGCTCCATTGGCGACGTCTGTCTCAGCATCCACCGAGCAAAAGACTGTCCCGTAGGGCTAATCTTGCACGGCCAGACCAGTCTAGCTGCGAGTAGTCAAGTGGGCCGCCGATCTCTCGAGACTTGCTCCCTGAGATCGACATCTGTGAGTCCATCAAGCGGTGCAAGCCACACAACGCTACAAGCGTCCCCGTAGGCTTTCCCCTTCGCAGGTGGTCATACACGCCAACATCAGCGGCTCGCAATTGTCGTGATTTCCTGCCGTAGGCCACCTCCACTGTCTGCCCACAGATGCGTTGCTGGCGAATCCATTGTTCCTGACGCATCGCTCTGATCGCCTCTTGTCCCAACGCTCACGGCGCAACTGCCTCTTGCATGCCGCGTCCGGTCAGAACGACGTTGATATTCCCAGGACGCTTTTAGGCTCCGCTGTCCGCCACCCACGCCCACCCAGTATTCTCCGTACCCTGCATAACGCCAAGACGAGCACATCGCGACAAAACCTGCGAGCTCGGCCAGCAGTTGCGCCATCGGCACTGAGCAGCGCGTACCTAGGTACCATCGTCCATGGATGCCTGAGCAGAGAGAGCGACACAATCCTGTGCGGGCGCAACCACCACACTCGACCTCGCCAGGCCCGCCACCGCCTCCCCTTCGCCACGAACTCCCCGCGCTGCTGGACACGCAGTCGCGCCCATGTCTCAACCACCACAGCAGCCCACGGACGCCGAACACGCTGCTTGCCACGGCGACCACGGCGATGCGGGCCAGGCCTCCCCCGCGCCAATGCCCAACGACCACGATCCTCTGTCGGCACCGGAGGCTCACACGCAGACGACCGACTTCGCTGCGGACAGCTCGAAGCCTGATGCTGTCCCGCTGCCTGTCCGACCCAACGTCAACAGCAATGTGGGGCCATACTCGCCCTCGGCGGCAGGACTGAGCCCGTCTGCACATGACCGTGTGTTCCCCATACGGAGTGTCGTTTCCGTGGACCCCAACCCCACATCGACACCAAAGCCCTCCGGACAGTATGCTGGCGACTACTTCCACCAGTATTCGCGGGCGATCGACTCGCGGCGGCCCTCTGGGTCGACAGCATCGAATGCATCGCGCATCCCTCAGACCCAGGGCCAGACCCAGCGGTCGTCGACTACTCCTGGGAGAGAAGCGCCGCCGCCGACACGGCAGAACACCAACTCCACACCACAGAAATCAGACAAGTCGAAGTTGCAGTTGCCTGCGTCATTGTTCAAGGAGATAACATCTTCGAGTCCTAACAATAGTGTGGTGGGAGAAGGTAGCACGTCAGACAAGGCGGCTGATCGTCCGTCGTCCCCCGGTGGTGGCTCGGTCCGAAGCACACTCAGCAGCGTCGGCGAGATGGGTAGTCTAATTACACCGCGCTTTCAGCACGTCGTTACTGACGGAGGGCACATGGTCATCACAGGTCGAGAAGGCGGGACGTTACAGCGTTGCGAGGACGAACCCATTCACATACCGGGCGCTGTGCAAGGTTTCGGCCTGCTGATTGCGCTGCAGGACGACCCTGAGGGCAACGGAGGCCTCCTTGTCCGTGTTGTTTCCGAGAACTCTAAGAGGTTCATTGGACGCACACCGAAGGAGCTCTTCAGCCTCGAGAGTTTTACAGATATCTTGTCTGAAGAGCAAGCCGACAACCTTCTTGACCATATCGATTTCATCAAGGACGAGGACTCTGACGTCTTGACCAACGGCCCTGAGGTCTTCACCATATCGATCAAGGTACCAGGGGTGTCGCGGACACGGAAGCTCTGGTGTGCAATCCACATCAACGACGCTAATCCCGGGTTGATCGTTTGTGAATTTGAACTTGAAGACGACCCGCAGTTTCCTCTTGTGCCATTGAACGATATGACGCCCGAACTCCCCGAGGATACATTAGCCAGTAACCCTACCCAAGAGGAGTACCTTGAGAGCACAGAAGTAAAGAGTCGGCCACTCAGAGTACTACGAAGTGCAAGAAAGAGGAAGGGCGAGGCTGCTGCTATGGAAGTTTTCAATATCATGTCTCAGGTCCAGGAGCAGCTCGCAGCGGCACCCACCCTCGAAAAGTTCCTTAAAGTCTTAGTCGGTGTTGTCAAGGAGTTGACAGGTTTCCACCGCGTTATGATCTACCAGTTTGACCAGACATTCAACGGAAGAGTCGTCACTGAACTTGTCGACCCTCGCGCGACAAAGGACTTGTACAAGGGGCTAAATTTTCCTGCATCAGACATCCCTAAACAAGCCAGAGAGCTCTACAGGCTCAACAAAGTCCGCATGCTTTACGACCGCGATCAAGAAACAGCTCGTCTCGTCTGCCGCACTGCCGAGGACCTCGAGACACCTCTTGATCTTACACATTCCTACCTGCGCGCCATGTCACCTATTCACCTGAAGTACTTGGCGAATATGGCCGTCCGCTCTTCTATGTCTATTTCGATCAATGCCTTCAACGAGTTATGGGGACTCATTGCCTGTCACTCTTACGGCGCTCGTGGCATGCGAGTCTCATTTCCGATAAGAAAAATGTGCCGTATGGTCGGCGACTCTGCGTCCCGGAATATCGAGCGTCTATCGTACGCGTCACGCTTACAAGCCAGAAAGCTCATCAACACCGTACCCACCCAGCACAACCCATCCGGATACATCATCGCGTCCTCGGACGATCTTCTGAAGCTGTTCGATGCTGACTTCGGGTTGCTGTCAATCAGAGATGAGACCAAAATCCTTGGTCACATGGACAACTCTCAGGAGGCATTGGCCATGTTGGAATACTTGAGAATGCGCAAGATCCAGTCTGTCATGACATCAACCGACGTCACACAGGATTTCCCGGATCTTCGATACCAGCCTGGATTCCACACCGTTGCTGGTATGCTGATTGTGCCCCTGACTGCGGGTGGCAATGATTTCATTGTGTTCTTCAGAAGAGGCCAAGTACGAGAAGTCAAATGGGCTGGAAACCCGTACGAAAAGTTCATTAAGGAGGGTACCGAAGGCTACCTTGAACCCAGAAAGAGTTTCAAGACATGGTCGGAGACCGTAGTTGGCAAATGCCGCGAATGGACTGAAGAAGAGATAGAAACCGCTTCGGTACTGTGTCTCGTTTACGGCAAGTTCATTGAGGTCTGGCGACAGAAGGAGGCAGCGTTGCAGAACAGCCAGCTGACGCGACTGCTACTCGCTAATTCTGCCCACGAAGTCCGAACCCCGCTGAATGCTATCATCAACTACCTCGAAATCGCCCTCGAAGGCTCACTGGACTCGGAGACTCGAGAAAATCTGGCTCGGTCGCACTCGGCATCGAAATCTCTCATCTATGTCATCAACGATCTTCTGGATTTGACGAAGACGGAGGAGGGAGAATCTTTGATCAAGGGAGAATCGTTCAATTTGAGCGAGACTATCAAAGAGGCTACAGACATGTTCCGCGGTGACGCCCGGCGGAAGAGGATTGACTACGAGGTCGTCCATCATGAAGGTCTTCCAAAGGCTTGCATAGGTGATCAGCGCCGTGTAAGACAGGCGATCTCGAACATTGCGGCGAACGCCATCCAACACACCAGCCAAGGTGGTGTCAAGATCGAAGTCTATGTTGCATCGAGACCCAGCAAAGACCACGCAGAAGTGGAGGTCGCAGTCACAGATACTGGTGTTGGTATCAACCCAAAGAGATTGGATCAACTCTTCTACGACCTCGAGCAAGTCCAGTCTGAGCCCACCAGTGCGCTAGAGGATGCTATAGTACCTAATCCTCAGCAGCTCAAAGCTGATGATGACAAGACGGCACTGGGTCTCGGTCTTGCGGTTGTGGCGCGTATCATTCGGAACATGAATGGACAGCTCAGAATCAGGTCGGAAGAGGGCAAGGGTACACGCTTTGTTATTCAGTTCCCATTCGATCTGCCAGATGACGAGGAGGATAATAGCCCTCCGTCACCGCCGACAGATGCTTCAGACTCTGGAAGTCTCACACCACACCCCGAACGGCCGAAGTCTTTGAGCAGCTCCTTACAAACCGGTGTCGAGCGGACTCTGGTTTCTCCAGCGGTGTCGCGGCACGACTCGAGTAACAGCGCTCCGCAAGTGAACGGAACGATCATCAATCATGCTGTCGCGAGCAGGAGACAGAGTGCCGACAGCTTGAAGAGCAAGACTAGCTTACGAAGCTTCAAGAGTGGGATGACTTCCTCCACCACAGAAAGCGCACGTAGTGATGTGGACCGACTCATCGACGATCTTCAAGCGCCCCATTTGGTTGAGAGGCGAAGAGGCCACCACGGAGGTGATAGCAGCCCCAGCACGCGATCAATGCGACCTGCTCTTACCAAGCGCAACAGCATGGATCCAGGGTCACCCCCACGCACTAGATCCAAGAGCCTGGAGATTTCGGAAGGCAGAGTCGTGGTCCCACCTCACCAGAGAAGTTTGGATACCAAGACACCCGGCGAGGAACCTATTGCATTCTCTTCTCAGCCTCTGAGGGCTGTCCGTCTGCCAGATGACGCCACGTCGCCTACGCAGCGATCGATGGGCTCGATCCTTGGCGAAGTTCACGACGAGCCACGGGAGTTGTCGCCTCCCCCCGTATCTGCGCCTGAGCCTGAGAAGCTCACCTCGGATAAGATGCGAGTGCTTGTAGCGGAAGATGACCCGGTCAACAGTCGAATTGTCAAGAAGCGTTTGGAGAAGATGCAGCACACTGTGTATCTTACCGTCAATGGTGAGGAATGCGCATCTGCATTCGGCGAAAGCCCCAAGGACTTCGATGTCGTCCTGATGGACATGCAGGTAAGTAGCGTTGCTCTCACTACTTGCTTCGCGAACTAATTCATTACTCATCAGATGCCAATCGTCGACGGCCTCACTTCGACCAAGATGATCCGTTCATACGAGAAGACACATACCAACATTTACTCACCACGCGCCGCGCTCTGCGGCCGCGTCCCTGTTGTCGCTGTCTCCGCTTCGCTGATCGAGAAGGACCGCCAGCAATACATTGACGCCGGCTTTGACGCCTGGATCCTGAAACCTATCTCTTTCGACCGCCTCAATAAGCTCATGGCGGCCATCGTAGACAAGGAGATCCGTAGGCAATGCCTGTACGAGCCTGGTGAATGGGAGAAGGGCGGCTGGTTCCACGAGGGCCCGGCAAGCGTGGACGAAGTCAGCACGAAACCCACAGACCAGCCGCCGATCAGCAACCCCAGCGAGATGATGCAGGAGGCCGCCGACGATGCGAAGAACCCCATGGCGGGCGAGGAGAACGAAGAGGGGCGGCAGCCGGAAGAGCAGGAAAGACTGCTGAACAAACAAGCGCAAGAGAGGACTGAAGAGGATGATAAGCATAACGAGGAGGTGCGGCATGCGGATCCTAAGGATGCTGCGGGGTGAGCAGCAAAGCGAGCATGGCGATCAATTCCGCGATTGGTCAACCACGATATGGGAGGAAGAAGTGTTGATACGAAGAGTGGACGCATTCTGCAAGGAGTACTGTTTGGTGTTCTTGGACGGTTGAGCCATTATTTTGGGTGTCGATGTAACACACGCTGTACACGACCGTCACGTTTGTTATGAGCTGCATACTGGTGTGTGCCGGAGGTCAACCCGGTGCGTTTGAGCTTGTCTTTGAGCGCATCGAGTCGCGGGAGTAGAGCTGTGTAGAGTATGGAGTCCAGCGACGAAGGTCAAGAACACGCATGGTGGGACGAGGGGATTGTAGAAGAGAACCAAACTAGTAATACTCTGCCAACGCCCTCGTTCGCGTCGCCAATGTTGCCACTGCGTCGGCAGTCGACAGACCGGGCCCATACCCAAGTCGCCACGACATTCACCCACCAACAGTCTTACAACACACTACTCGCACACCGATCAGGTACGTACCGCCCCAGCTATCCACGCTTCCGTACAATTACTCGAAACGGCAATGCAGAGCCCCTAATCGCGCGCACGACTCGTTAGCAGTGCTAGTCATGACTTGCTAGCCCACTAAGCGTGGTTTTAGTGAGAGTTAGATATGCACGGTCTGAGTACTACACCTATACTTGAAGTAGAGGGTATATCGCAACAATTATATGAACAAAGGTGCGTTCGATGGTTTTTGAGAGAATTGCTTCTTTTGGCATGTTCGGAGGGAGCCGCACGCGACGATACGGGTCAGGGTCTGAGGCTGAGGCTGAGGCTGAAGGTTGGCGTGGACTTGGTCGTGGTGGGAGACGATCCGTGGACGTGACTCGGTTCTGTACCACAAACTCACTCAGGTAGAGGGTCATAATGGAGCCATTGTATGAACAAAGGTGCGATCAATAGATCTTGTGGGAGTTGCCTCTTCTGGTATGTTCGGCAGGTACCGAATGGCGCAATGATGGTCTTGAGCTTGAACTGGGTAAAGCCGGACTCGGTGCTTGTGGGAGACAGAGCGAGGACGTGACTCGATACTGACCGTTCGACGAAGCAGTCATCTATGGATTTTGAGTAGCGTACTGGGAAGTTGCTGGATATGGCATGTCCGGGACCATGTGGAACATATTTGTCGGGGGTGCATGTAGTGCGTGGTTCGGTGTGTGCCTGGACCCTTTAGTGGTATGTTGGACTACTGTTGTGCCATGACTTAGGGTTGACCGTTCGACAAAGCAGCAATCTATGGATTGAAAGTAGTGAGTTATGAAGTTGCTTGATACGGTATGTTCGGATTCAAGTCCGATGCTTAGGCGTGAGGTATTGATGTAGCGTTTGATTCGGTCTCGAGTTCGTCGCGCTGATGTGGAAGACGACTGCGAGGACGTGACTCGAGGTTGACCGTTCAACAAAGCAGTCATCTATGGATCTCAGAGTAATTGCTGAAAATGGCATGTTCGCATTCGCATCCGTGATCTAATGGGACGTCGGTGTCGAGTCCGTCGGTTCGCGAGTCGAGCTGGTCAGGAACGAGTCAAAGACGCGTCCGATGCTTTCTGCAAAACTTCTTAATAAGGCAGGTACGGAGCTGTCTCCGAACTATGGACAGTAATAGTGCGAGGCGAAGGAGCATTAGAGGTGTCTGGATGCTGCGAGGTGGTCAAAGACGCAATCAACACCATTTGAGAAGTTTCTGAAACGGGCATGTTCGGAAGTGTGTCCGCCGTACAGAGCGTATAGGTATTTATTTGAGGTGTGTTGGTGTTGCTAGATTGGTTCGGCATTTGGGTTTTCTTTGTTCGTTCACCGTTCGGTCTTTAGGTCGTGGCGTTAAAAACACTGCATCTCCGCTCGACAGTCGGCTCGGGACACACCTGCCTAATCTAGCAAAATGGTTTGGCAAGTCAGCTGTTGTGAATAAATCGTATACAGAGCCTTAGGTATTTGATCGCCGTTTCTCTTTTCGTTTTGTCCGGACATCTGCAAAAGAGATATGATGTGATAAAGCAAGGCCGCGATGAGTGGGAGGAGTTGGAAGGGCATTGCTATAGTCAAGATGATTGGCAAGGTGGTATGTGACCTACGATGAATACGTGATGTGCTTGTATTTGCTTGCTTTATCACCACTCTCCCTTTGAGCGAAGCAGTCATCATTGACCGTAGTCGTCAAGCTCGTTCACGTTGCAAGCATATTGAGGGTATTTCTTGCCTCTTTCCAGTGAACATTCGCAAAAATGGGTAGTACCTAACATCGACTTTCCACCGATCGAGTACGTAGATGAGCCGTAAAGATGTCGGTCCTTTTGCGCTGAGAATGCTTCCAAGGAAGGGTATCTATCTGCACAGATGTCTAAGCAATCGTGCTCTCTACTACTCTTCTGATATCGATTCTGCCTTGTTGTTCTTGCTGGCCTCTGCACTTATGCACAGGTGCTCTTTCCCGGTGCCATTTTCTCACAGAACCCCCATAACACCTTCTGCCTAACTCACGCCTTCCGCCTACGCCTTCCACTAACTCTCTCTGCCACTGCCTCTTCAGCTGCTTATACGGATTTTCAATAGAGATCGCGCCGCCAACAAGAGCAATCACTCATTGTGGCTAATTGGCGGTTTCGCTTTCTGAGCCCCAACCGTCATCATCCGTAAACGAACGCAATTGCTTCCAACAGAAGCAACAGCGCGCGAAGAGGAGATGAAGAGGGCAGGCGTGAAGTAAGGAAGGCACATGTCTTCATCGTTCATATCGCGAGATCAAGGCCGCACATTGCGTGGTTAGATCTTTGAGATATGCGTAGAGGAAGGTACGCATTATGCCAACAACGTTCTATCCTCCCTTTCGACGTTCTGTCTTCTGATCAGACGAAATCGGTACAATCAAAAGAAAGATAATCGTTATATGTTAACATATACATCGATAACAATAACGCTTCTAATGCTAACAACAAAGCACGAACACCACGCCATGCAACATTTACAACATCTCATCCCCTGTCATCACCCTCTTCGTTCTAGTAGTACTCGGGCAGATTCGAAAACGTATCCAGCCCATCAACCCCATTGCTCGGACAGCTCCAGTCCCTATCGTAAGCAGTTTTTGGCAATATGCCAGCAGCCAGCCCCCGTCTATAACTCCACTGTGTCGCCTTCTCCGTCTCCCAGGTCCAGTAAAACCATCCCCAACCCGCCTCGAACGCATCCATCTGCCCGATCGCAAACTGATACAGCCATTTCTTGTAGTCGTCTGTGTACGTGCTCGGGTCTGCGTTAGCAGGGTCGCAAGAGCATTTCCCTTCCACCGGACACTGGGGTTTGAGGATAGCGGTTGAGGCGTTGCCGGTGTTGTATGTGCCTTCCCAGCGCGTGCCGATATTCACGTTGTTGATGTACTGTGTGCAGTCTGTGTCTGCTTGGCTCCATTCGCCGCACATCGTGGGCCCAAAGCCGGTTTCTTTGTTCATGGACCGTTGCGATTGCTGGGTCCATGCTGCGCAGGCGAAGTTTAATTTATCCCGATGCCCGAGCGAGAGCTGGTCGACGTTGAAGATGACGTATTGGTGCACGTCGAGGAGCAGGTTGGTGTTGTCTTGCAGTTTGCCTTGCCAGTTGTCTAGACCCATGAAGCCGTCGCCGAACACGATGACGGCGGAGATGTTGTCGTTTCTGATTTGAGTGATAGCGGTTTGTGTCCAATTTACCACGCGCGCGGTATCGAGCTCGACGTTGCGCGGCTCGTTGACCAGACCGTACATGGTGACTACTTTCTTGTAGCGTGGCTGCGCGAAGAAGACGGAGAGCTTGTGGTGGATGTCCAGTGTGCGCTGGGCGTTCAAGTCCCCGTCTGTGCCGTTCAACCACCCGATGACGCCCTGGCGGCCGCTGTGGTTCCACCCATTTTGGCTACCAGGCGCGCCGTGCAAGTCCAGGTTCACGCGCAGCCCGTTCTGGCGGCAGTATTCGATGCCGCGCAGCAGGTAGCGCCAGGAGACTTGCGCGACGTACGGGTCGCCGTCGTAGATCTGGACGATCCAGTAGCCGAAGGGGAAGCGCACGTGGTCCATGCCTGCGGCGCGGATCTCTTTGAAGGTCTGCTTGGTGATGAAGGAGGAGTAATGTTGCTCGAGTTTCTGCTTGGCGGTCGTGGGCCCGAGTTTCGTCATCAGCGTGTATTCGTCTACAACGTTGTCGCGGGCGCCGAAGTTCTCGAAGAAGGAGGGCGTGATGAAGGGCTCGATGTTTAGCCAGCCGCCGACGTTGACGCCGCGGATTGGCATTTTGCCGTACTGGAAGGAGTCTTTCAAGTTGGGGACGTTAGAGTTGGCTTGGACGTCGTCATTCCAGGTCGAGTTGAGGCCAATAATGGGTAGGCCGCCGACGAGTTCGTTGGTATAGGTGACGTTGAAGTCTTCCGTGTCGTACCATGACCAGGGATCGAGTATACCGCCCTTGTCTGCCTGGGGCACGCTGTTTGGATCCTTGCCATCCAAGTTGCTGGTTTTTGGTCCAGACTGTCCAGACCCAGCGCTGCTTTGTGGTGCATCGTTACTCTTCTTGTTGGACATCAGAACCGCGATGGGGATGATGATAGCCAGGAGTACAAGAAGCGACACCACGCCAATGATGATCTTTTTCCGCTTCTTTTTCCTCGCCTGCTCTTCCGCTGATAGCACAGTTGGCGCACTGCCTGCACCGCCACGCTTTTCCATCATGTACTGATACTCGTCGTCATCATCAATACCACCCTCTTCAGCCAGCGGCCCGCTCACAACCCTGCTCTTCCTCTTCTCACGTTGCCTCCTTGCTCTCCTCTCTTCAATGTCAATGGCTGTATACCGCGCCTCATCTCTGCGCCTACGCTGGCGCTCATCCTCCGTGCGACTTGCCCTCTTGCTCTCCATCCCCGCCAGATCACCAAGCACCACAGCCCCACCTCCAACTTCTCTACTTTCCCTATTCTTCCTCCTCTCTTCCCTCCTCCGTCTCCTCTCCTTCTCTTCCAAAATCTCCCTGTCGCTGTCCTCGATCTTCCTCCTCTCCTCGTCTCTCTGCGCCTTCTTCTTCTCCTCCTTACTCGCCTTGACACGGTCCTTCTCAAGCTCTTTCTCCTTCCTGCGGACCTCCTTGAGGTAATCCTCGTCGTAGTCGTAGCCGCGCCACCCGCCGTTCTTCTTCGCGACTTCCTTGTCCAGCTTCGCGAGCGCGTCGAGGCTCAGCGGCGCGGCGTCCTTGGACTTGCGGTCGCTTGTGCTGGGCCGCCGGCTGCGACGGCGCGGCGCTGCGCTGTCCCATTCCGAGTCGCTCTGGTTTCTGCTGTCGCGTGGCGTGCGGGATGCGCGGTGGGCGCGCGGGCTGTCGAGTGGAGCGCGAGAGGAGTTGCGTGGTGCTTGCGATGAATTACGACGGGATGAGTCTCGAGGCGGTCTGCTGTCGTCCCTCTCTTGGTAGCTTGTGCGTGGACTCGGACGCAGCAGTTCGCCCTGACTGTCTGTTGCGCGATGGCCCTTTCGACGACGGCCCTCATGTTCGTACGGGGTGTGCGTACTCTCGCGGCGTCTGCGTGGGCGGTCGGTGCCAGACGTCTCGCCGTTGGACTCGCGACGCCTGCGTCGTTCGTCGCCGCGTGGCCGGCGGTGCGACGGGTCGCGCTCCGAGTCAGTGGGCATTGCCCTGTCTTGAGCTGCGCGTGGGCAAGGAATGCGTGAGGTACGCGGGGTTGGAATGAGGCTGAAGAGCTGTAGCTGCAGCTTCGCCTGCAGGGACGCGCGCGCTTGTGGAACTGGAACGGGAACGGGAATGACAGTGACAGTGGTGTAACACGCTGTAAGAATATCAAAAACGCTCAAAAGCAGAATGCGAAGAGACGATCAATTCAATATGTACAATGGCGCAAAGCGCAGCACAGCGCAGCCGGTGTTCCAAGGTCCTGGATTCTTGACGGCTGAGGCGCAAGTCACCACGGCAACGGGCTGTTGACGTGGCTAAGTGCAGCGGCAGGCTTGGTCACCGACTTTGGTGTCAGTCCGCGTCGAGCTTGGAGCCTCTGAGCGCATGCTGGACCCTTGAGCCTTGCGTTCTGGCACGCTTCCAAGGCTGTACGACTCGTCTTGAGACTTGGTTCAATATCTTGGGTGCTAAGGACGGGGTCAAGGCGGGAGTCGGGTTGTGGAGTCACTTCTTCTGGTTCGTTTGGCGTGGCAGACCGTGTGGGAGTCCATTGACTGATGAGCAGCATATCTATCATGGTGTATTGTGTGAGCAGATCTGAAAGATGCATAGCTGTATTTCCGGCCAATGGATCTGTGCGGGCATGCATGTTGCCAGAAGATCTGTTTCGCCGCCAGACCCCGGTTAATTGAGGTTCATGACATCACATCACGTGCTACTGACCCAATGTTCAGTTGTCGTCGAGTCGCATAGAAGCTGATGATGAGAGTGAGAATTTGGGCATCGTGTCAGGTAATCAGTGTCGTTCTGTGCAGCGTCTGCACAAAGATGGCAGCTTTGGAGTATATGGCTGGGTTTGCGAAACGACTGACGAGTCAATTGCGAATGGAAAACACGTGTAGTGGTATTCGTGATCGTTATTATTTGATGATGCGCTCGCATCCGTGGTATCATAAAGTAGAAAAATATTGAGATCTGACGCAGGCAGTGCCCCGGATAGAGCCTATACAAGGCCTACGATAGCGCCTGCGTATACCCACGCGCCTCTAATCCCGGTGGTCCGCGGGCGGATGCGCTCGCTGTAAAAATGCTGGTGATCTGCAGCTCACTCCCAACTGCCGTCTCGAATGAGATCATGTGGCCTACTACATGGAGCAGTTGTAATCGGCGCGGCAGCCCTAATAAGGGAGGGGCAAGTCTGTAGCTGTCATGTGACTATGGGGCTGAAGCTCAGCACAGAAAGGCCGTCAGCGCTCAAGACGAGGGTACGGCTGACGAAGTTGCATCGTCAGACGCCCTCGCTTTGCCTTTGTCAGCCGCCTTCGACTTCTCATCGTCTGAAGCGTAGAGACCGTGCTCGTAGATGTAGTCGACAACCTTGTCCGGAATGTAGTAGCGGATCGACTTTCCGCGCTTACGGAAAAGGCGAATCTTTGTGGAAGACACATCGTTCTGGATGAGCTGGGGAATCACACGAATGTTGTCCTTCCACTCTTGCAAGCTGACGAGGGCGTCATCTGTCCAATGTCAGTGTTGCGGCGTTGAGAAATGGTGTTGGTATGCATACCGATATCGGTACCACTACGCTCGAGGATGAAAGCGCCATAAACGCCCAAAATCCTGCGCAAATCCTCCTGGGCCCAGAGACCAGGTGTGCTCATGGTCTGAATAAGGTCGGCGCCAGCGAGTAAAGCAACGTGGACCTTCTTCTTCTCGCCAGTCGACGTTTCAATGCCGCCCATAACCTCATTCAATTCATGGTCAAAGTGGTCCAAGACCTTTACTGTAGGCATGTACTCCTTATGAAGTGGCTCCCATGGGTCAACACCAATCCAGGTAGAGCTGTCATGGACGGCGATCCTAGTCATATTGATTCGGTGGTGCGCGGATGCCAGTCCAGC
This sequence comes from Didymella pomorum, assembly GCA_022225945.1. Lineage (NCBI taxonomy): Eukaryota > Fungi > Ascomycota > Dothideomycetes > Pleosporales > Didymellaceae > Didymella > Didymella pomorum. Next base: position 126,144 of record JAKJXN010000051.1, on the reverse strand, counting down.
CTTTTTGTAAGCGTCGCCGACAGGACTGAAGAACCCGCCAACGACTTCGTACTCGGTCTCGAACTCGCAGTAATCCGTGGCCTCTTCGAACATGCGGAGGTGGAGGTTGGTCGGTGGAGAGAAAGAGCCACAAGATACGAGAACGATTGGTGTCTTCTCATCGTTCGAAAGCTTCTTCTTCAGCCTATCCGCGGGAAACCGGTAGTTGTCGAGAGTCATGGTGTCTGTGTCGTCGATTCCGGCGTCGCGGGTTATGTCGCTGTTCGATATCGAAGTCATGTTGACGGTGGTATGTGTGGTGAGTGTGACTGGGAACTTGGTCGGTCGGAAAGCGAGGGGCTTCCTCCGCTCGGAGGTTGGCCGGCTATAGGGTGAATGGCAGAGGGTGCGGCGTGGTGGGGCTACAAATCGCGTCGTTGCTGTCGCAGAAGTGCTGTGTGTCGCAGATCTGAAAGGCAAAGTTAATTGAGGGCGGCGCAGCGACATTTGTTTGAGCAAACTCACGAGAAACGGGGTCTTCGGATGTTGGCTGCGAGGCACCGGTAGTGGTTCAAGTAGGCCTGGATGCTGAGGTATGACGCGAAACTAGGCGACTTCCGGTTGTGGAGGGGCAAAGTTCAACGGCGGGCAAGTGGTTAGATATGTCAACGGTAAGAGCGGGTTGAGGGAGGTGAAGGCTGAGAGGACTCCTGGACGAAGGGAAGAGGGCGGGCTCCATTTTGTAGCCTGGGTGTAGCTCCAGGCTGCGGTTCAGGTATCCCCGCTGCCGATTAGTAGGCGGCCAGAGCCCGTCTGAGTTCGAGACGACCCAAAGACCAGTGCCCGCAGTTACCGGCGGCGAACCGCGCTAGAGTCAACGCCTGAGAGACTTCTGCACAGAATCGTGCGTCTGCAGGTGAAACCTTTGCTGCATCCGAATATTCGCCAACACTGGACATGATTCCCGAACTTGGCGCCCCTCCTTGCAGCAAACGCAGAGCCTCACGTGCGCCTATTGCGCGATTGCGGGCTTCTCCCCACCTTCGCTGTCGTCCGCGCTTCGGCCCTGAGATTAGACCCGTGGGATGCTGAGAAATCGAATGTGTTGGTGCAGGGAATGTGCCGACAATTCCTTTCTGTGACCACGCCATTACCACGATCAGATTGCGAAGGAAGCTCGGGCTTTCGTGCCCATAAAAGTGCAACAGTCAACGTTGAACTCGCTGTTCAGTCCGAGTCAGAAGAGCCGTGTTGTGTCTTATTGTGCACCTGTTTTGCACAGGCCGTTTCACGCACCTATAAGACAATGGCGAGCATTCTACTATAGCTTTTGTGTTCATGGTCCCAGCCCTAGCGACCCGTTGAAGCTTTAACCTGAGATGGTCACTTCATGGCTCCCCTAGTCGTGCTGACAGTATGCAATCATGGGGCACTGTGAGAAGCCTGACTGCCTATCATCAAGAGGCTCGGATACTCCCTGCTCACCAGTTTGGTGGCTGCTCACTTCAACAGAAGACCCTGATATCTGCTCGAATGTTGGATGAATGTCACCGACTCGACAAAGATGCTGAGATTACAAGAAAAATTCTATGTTCACCGTTGAAGCGGTGCACGATGCTGCAATTACTAGTATTTACCGTGACGTACCTCTAGCTGTGAAGCGTTGCATGTTCTTGGTCTGACTGCAAGGCTGATGAGGCTGATGTCTGGCCTGGGCGGCAGGAATAGTCGATCATTTTGACAAGGAAAGAACGTGTCTCACGGCCACAGCTACACGAGAAGCTATGTTTGTTTGCAATACTGCACGCGTCCCTAGTGCGGCGTATTTCGAGCACTTAAGAAAGTACGACCTCTGTGAAAGGCATTGGCGCTAGGCGGCTGGCTGTTCACTCGATCGTCATTTCCGTTATCGACAAGCTTAGCGGCCGAGCTGTTCAATGTCACGGCGGTCACTTCACTTAGCCTCACCACTTCTGAGCAGATCTACCATTTCTACATTATTGCAAGACCACTCCCGAGCGTCACACTCGCTTGACTACCTCCAGTTGCCACCTTGGGCTCCAACTTCTGCTGCTGCATTTCACTGCGTTTGCAGCAGGCCACCGCACTCGCTTGAGCACGCCCGCCTATATGGCGACCTATGGACCGTCCTCGTGAAAGCCCCGATCACCAGCGCAACAGCAGGTACGATTACATTTCGCTCGTTTTTCGACGCCTGCAGTAGTCCACTACGACAACGCGTTCGTTTGCCTCAAATCTCAACCCACCCGCGACTTGCTGCTGCTACGCCCAGAGCTGTCACGGCCATCCACCGCGGCAAAGCCAGCGCATGCCATCGAGTTTATTAGGCGTACAATCAGAATCTCATGTCGTCCAGAGTCACACGCTCGTCTGCGAGGCCTTCAGCAGGCTCCTCCAACGAGAATCCGCCGAACCCTCCCGCCCCTCCTCCACCCCACTCCGCGCCTGCCACCTCTCGCAAACGGAAGAAGTCTGCTATTGAGTCGACGACTCCAGCACAGTCCAACGAGGCAGTGGACACACCACCAAAGCGTAGCGGCCGTGCTAAGCGCGCCAAGGTCGAGCCAGAGAGCTCATCTGCTGCAGCGCCATCACGGTCTAGGAAGGCGAAAGGCAAAGCAGCCATGTCGTCATCTGGGTATGTGGAAGCGGCACACCTGAGGAAGACGAGCTGACGGGTGCAAGTCCATCGACAGATCCAGTAGCAGAAAAGTCTTCGCGGCGAGGAAAGGGCGGCCGCAAGAGCACAAGTTCAGGTGAAAACTTGCAGTCCCGTCGAGGCTCTTTATCATATACTGAACGACAACCAGGCACTCCCTCAACATCACGCCGTAACTCACGGAAATCTACAAAGATGGACGAAGATACAAATATGGAGGACGCAAGCGGGAACAAGTCAGAAGACGAACCGCACACACCTGGCGACGAGCGCACGAGCGACGACGACAACGACGCTGGCGCAGGAACGCGCTATGACGAAGACGACGATGAAGACGACGAGGACGACCCCTTCACCAGCGGCTTCCTTGGACGCAACCCACACGCCAGTCTCTCCGCTCTTCGACAGCTTACTGGAATAATGTCGGGCACAGCCTCGCGGCTACGGGGCATACTTGAACAACTCAAGTCCCCAGATGTGTCATTGCAGCTTATTGCTCTGCAAGACCTGTCCGAAGTGCTTCTTATGGCCAGCGAGGATATGCTGGCTGGCCACTTTTCACCAGACGCATACGTTAAGGAGCTGGTCAAGCTGATGCAGCCAAACGACTTTACTGGCGAGGAAAACCCGGAAGTCATGCTGCTGGCTTGCAGATGTCTGGCCAACCTGATGGAAGCATTGCCCGCCGCAACAGCAAATGTCGTATATGGAGGCGCAGTACCGGTGCTATGCTCGAAGTTGCTCGAGATCGACTTCATTGATCTAGCAGAGCAGAGCTTGAGCACGCTGGAGAAGATCTCGGTCGAGTTTCCAACACAGATCGTACGGGAAGGTGGTCTGACGGCATGCCTGACGTTCCTTGACTTCTTTGCCACCAGCACGCAGCGGACAGCAGTCACAACAGCAGCAAATTGCTGCCGTAACATCCCTGACGACTCCTTTGCGACCGTACGCGACGTCATGCCGATTCTGGAAAACATCCTCAATAACAGCGACCAGAAGGTTGTGGAGCAGGGCTGTATCTGTGTCTCGCGAATTGTGCAGAGCTTCAGGCACCAGGAGAACAGGCTCGAAGAATTGGTCAGCCCAGGACTACTTAAGGCGATTCTAGCGCTTCTGCTCCCTGGATCAACGAACCTTATTGGACCACACATTCATACCATGTTCCTGCAGGTCATTGCCTACACGGCCAAGGCAAGCCCAAGATTGTCGGCTGAGCTCCTCATGATGAACGTGGTCGACACTCTGTACCAGATCCTTACAGGCGTCTCACCGCCTAGCGGCATAGATGACGTCTCAACTAAGATTGACTCGGTCGTCATCATGCAGGCGCTGATCCACCGACCGAAGGATCAAGTGTTTGAAACTTTAAATGTCATCTGTGAGCTGCTGCCCGATGTCACGAATGACGGGCTGTCGTATCTGGAAGATCTGTTCGATGCAGGCTACCCTGGGCGCGACCATCCGCCATTGTCGTCTGAGGGCAAGAAGACCAGCAACGAAAAGCGTGTGGAGCTCTTCGAGAAATGCAAGACCGAGGTCAAGCGCTTCGCAGTCATTCTGCTTCCCACTCTTACAGACGCTTACTCGAGCACTGTCAACCTGAACGTACGACAGAAGGTCCTCACCGCGCAATTGAAGATGTTGTCGAATCTCGACACTGACATCCTCGAGGAAGCATTGCGTGCTGTGCCCTACGCGTCGTTCCTGGCCTCGATCTTCTCTCAGCAAGATCACCCTACCCTGGTGACTTACGCCCTTCAAGCCGCCGAGCTGCTTTTGAAGCGCCTAGAGTCAATTTACCGGTATCAGTTCTACCGTGAGGGCGTCATTGCAGAGATCTCTGTGCTGGCAAACCGACCTAGCAAAGCCCTGGAAGTCCGTACTAAGGAGTCGAAGCCAGAGATCGATGTCGAAGTCATTCAAGAGTCCACTGCAGATGCGGCAGATCAAAACATCGAGACAGAGGCTCCGGGTCCCATGGATGTTGAGCCGCAGTCTCAAGACACCGACGATGATGACGAGCACGAGGAAGACGATCACGACGAGAACGGAGAAGACCAAGAGGACGACGACGATGATGATTCTGATTCGTCGTCTTCATCCGACCACAATCCTGCACCACTTCCCAATGTCGACGATATCATCACTATGCGCGCCAAGAAGTTCATCGAAGTTCATGAGAAGGACAGCGATATTTCAGTACGAGCGAGGGCTTCCGCGGTGTTGGACGATCTGGAGTCGCTTGCGAAAGACCTCAAGGAATGCACGTTGCAAGGCAACACTTCCAGCTGTGCAGAGCTGTTCGCCCGCCTGGCCAAGTATTTCGAGGGCGATGCCTTGGAGAGCATCACAAGTTACGAGTTGAAGTCGTCTAAGATTGTGGATGTGCTGCTGGAGGTGTTCTCGGCAGATGTCCCTATTGGTAGCACTGATCCACGGTCATTATTTCTGGAGGCGTTCATGGGCGCTAGCAACAAGAACAAGATCAAGACCGCCAGCAGCGCTTCTCCTGCAACTCCGTTCAGCGTCCTGGTGAACAAACTCCAAGACCTCTTGAGTAGGTCGGAGCACTTCGAGGTCATCACCGTACACCAAAACACCTACGATGGTCGTGGAAGCGCCGCGAACATGCTGGCCAAGCAACTTCGACTCAAGCTTGTCGCAGAAGACGATTCCGGAATTCCCAAGTCATACCGCAACATAATGGTTTCGATCCACGCCATCGCTACATTCAAGGCACTGGATGACTATCTCCGACCACGTATGCATGTGGCTGCAGAGCGGCCTCGAGGCAGTAGGACACGCGACCAGTTTGCTGCCTATGCTCAAGCCCTTGCCGAGGGACGTGCACCTCCGCCTCCAGAGACGCCCAGCGAGTCAAACCGCCACTCAAAGAAGTCCTCGAAGTCGAAGTCAAGGTCAAATGAGGATCCCGAGGCTGGGCCAAGCTCATCACGGGAGAAGACGCGTCGCTCGAGCCGCCGTCAGCAAACACAACCGCCGCCACCTCCCCCGCCACCGGCGCCGAAGGCTCGCACAAGCAGTAGTCAAGACCCGCTCGAATGCGCAGACGAGGAGCGCCTGTCCGACCAGGAGTCGATGGACGAGAACGCTGCGCTGAATGCTATTGTCGATGAACTCGAGCAGGAACTTGACGATGAGCTTGAAGATGCGCTCGACAACGACGAGCCCGACCCATCCGCTGTCAGCGTCGAGGTAGCGTCTACTGGCAAGGCTACGGCGCGTAAAGAAGACGGTACTCGTATCGCCACGCCAATACCGGGTACCCCGTCAGCAAAGCCTTCAGAGCGCCTGAGCACGCCCGCCTCGCGTTTGACCGCATTACTGCAGGACTCTGCTTTGCGCGAGCGCCTGTCCTATGCTGCGGCAGTTCAATCGACGCCCCAAGACTGGCACATTGAATTTAGTGTCAACGACCAGCCGATCTCAGCAGACACCACGATCTACCGCGTTGTGCACTTCAATCAAGCGCAGGCCTCGGATGTCTCCCAGCGAACGGTGTGGAATGCTGTTCATACTATCAAGTTCAAGCGTGTAGCTGGTCCGCCACCCAGCGAGGCTTCTTCCCAGAGTCCTCCGCCAGAGACCAAGCCAGGAGGGCAGGCTATGCCTGCGTCGTTGGACAACCATCCGATAACATCCGGTATTCTTCGATTGCTCAACCTTCTGCATGGTCTCAACTCGCATCTCGACGATGTCCTCTCCGAGAACAAGGAACAGATCAAGCTGAACACCGAGCCGCTTTCACAGTTCGTGAACACCAAGCTCACAGCGAAGCTCAATCGTCAACTCGAGGAGCCGTTGATCGTGGCAAGCAATTGTCTACCGAGCTGGAGCGAGGACCTTGCTCGCTTCTATCCTTTCCTCTTCCCCTTCGAGTCGCGTCATCTCTTTGTTCAATCAACGTCCTTCGGTTATTCCCGATGCATGAGCCGCTGGCAGAGCACCCAAGCCAACGACAACCGGAACGATCGTCATCGTGATGAACGACCATTCCTTGGTAGGCTCCAGCGACAAAAGGTCAGGATATCTCGGTCTAGGATCCTGGAATCGGCAATGAAGGTCATGCAACTGTACGGCCATTCTCCAAGCGTATTGGAGGTGGAGTACTTTGAAGAAGTTGGAACCGGTCTCGGCCCCACCCTTGAGTTCTACTCCACTGTCTCTCGCGAGTTCTCGAAGAAGAAACTTAAGATTTGGCGAGAGAACGACTCCAACGGGCAGGATGAATATGCATTCGGAAAGCGAGGCTTATTCCCGGCACCGATGAGTGCGCAACAGGCGGCTTCGGAAGACGGCGAGAAGAAGCTCGAGATGTTCAAGGTCCTCGGCAAGTTTGTCGCACGGTCAATGCTGGACTCGCGCATCATTGACGTGTCGTTCAACCCAACACTATTCCGCCTGAGCGACAGCAGCAGCACAGTCATCACGCCCTCCCTTGCAACGATCAAAACCGTCGATGAAGATCTTGCGAAGTCACTGAGGTTGTTGAAGAAGTTCGCGGATGCGAAAAAGCAGGTCGATCACGATCAGAACATGACTGCCGCGCAGCGCGCAGGAGCGGCTCAAGACATCCGTTTCCAGGATTGCGCTGTCGAGGATCTCGCGCTCGACTTCACGTTGCCAGGCTATCCCACCATCGAGCTCATTGAGAACGGAGCACACACCACAGTTACTATTGACAACGTTGGGATATACGTAGAGAAGGTACTCGATCTCACGCTAGGCTCTGGTGTGAAGCGTCAGATCGATGCATTCAGCGCAGGCTTCTCCGAAGTCTTCCCATTCTCGGCGCTGCGGGCCTTCACACCGGATGAGCTCGTCATGCTGTACGGCAGGAACGACGAGGATTGGTCACTCGAGACCCTCATGGACTCCATCAAGGCTGATCATGGCTACAACCTGGACAGCAAGAGCGTCCGCAACTTGCTCACTACCATGAGCCAGTACACGCCGGAAGAGCGCCGAGACTTCCTACAGTTCATCACTGGTAGTCCAAAGCTCCCCATTGGAGGTAAGCATCACTCACACCCGCCCTAATAACACCTGAAGGTCTCCAAAGATACATATTAATACTTGTCCAGGCTTCAAGAGTCTTACCCCCATGTTCACAGTGGTCTGCAAGCCAGCAGAACCACCATATACGTCCGATGACTACCTCCCGTCAGTCATGACATGCGTCAACTACCTCAAGATGCCGGATTACAGCACATTGGATGTGCTGCGCGAGAAGCTGAGCGTGGCGGTGCAGGAGGGTCAGGGCGCGTTCCATCTCTCATAGACATCTCCCAGTGTGGAGGTAGTCACGGTGCATAGGTTGCAGATTTGTCGGTTATGTTTCTTTGGGCATTTCAGGTGCATGGTAACGGCCTTACGATATCACAGACAAGTGAACATGCATTGCAGGTAGTCTGGCGTCTTTCCGTCCCCCGCGATGCCGATGTCTTTTAGTCTGTTAAAGAGGTAGAATCGCAAGATATTCATATCTTATAACACGTGTGTCCGAAGTCTCCTGTCCGTGAAAGACTTGTAGCCATCAAAGGGCTTTTCAAGGCGCAATATTTGCCCGCCCGTGTCTGTTTTAGCACCTCCCCCGGCTTTTTGAGGAGAGCCAGATATACAAAAGTTCTCATTACTTCCCAACATTCTGACATCGCCTGATCAGCAGCCCTTGACTTCGTGGGCAGAACGCCAGAGCGCTATAACTTATATTTGCAATCCAACGATTACACGATGTCGAAGAGCTCGATCTGAATTGTCTGGTTCTGACTAAGTCCTGCTATTGTTATTGGTAATATCACGACGGACTCGTACCAAGGCGGCGGTGCTAAAAACGATTCCAGACGATGTGACGGCTCCTTTTCGTGAGGAAACTGCGCACGAGCGGCGACTGAACGATGGAGAAACAGGCCCAAGGACCCTACGGTGATGCTAGTCAGCTGGTGCAGGATGGTGAGATGCATGTGTTGTGTCGGATTTGGGGTTGAGCGTCGTCGTGGCAAGGCGGCGTATCCTCCGGCTGTCTCTATACACTTAGCTAGCTCAGGCTTACTTAATTATCGTTGGGATCAATCGCCAGATGGCGTGTGACAGTCTGGGACCTTGGTATATGAGACTGGGGATATGCAATGCTTTGGATTTAGCTATGGTTTCTACAGCACAGCTTCTGCCGTATCGTTCTTCCCTTGTCTGTCCCCTAGTGCTACCTTGCTCGCTCATCTATAGAATCCCTCATCCCCGCCAGCAGCCGGAGGCGCCTGCCCGCCTGGCCTGTACGGCAAATACCCCTGCTGGGGCGCCGGACTCTGTGCAGCACCCGGGGGCGCAGGTGGTGCGTATCCCGGCTGGCTCGGTGCCTGTTGAGGCGGGTAGCCGTACTGGCTCTGCTGTGGAGCTTGGGCATAGGGGTCAGATGGGGGCTGCTCGTGCTGCTGTGATGGTGGGGAAGTAATATGTTCGTAAGGGTTCTGTGGGGGCGCTGAGGCTTGCGCTTGAGGAGGATAACCTGGAGGCTGCGCCTGTTGCTGTGGAGGGTAGCCGGGAGGTTGTGAAGGGTACTCTTGTCCTGCTGGAGGGGCGCCGGGCGGTGCGCCGTGGAAGGATGCGCGGTTGTCAACGGGCGAGTCGTAGTGCCCTGTTGAGAGCTCTTGGGGAGCGAAACTTTGCGGTCGGCCGACTGGCACTCTGTTCAGGGCTGGATCGTTGTAGGCATTTGACGGCGCACCTTGAGGTGCTGGGGTCTGTTGCTGACGTTGCTCACTGGGTGGGACCATGAAGAAAGCGGGATTTGAGCCAGCAGGTGGGTATGGTGCTCCTGATGCGTTAGGAGCAGACGGAGGGAACTGAGACTGCCCTTGTGATGGTGGTGCGCCGGCGCCGTAGAAGCGGTTGGGGTCTTGCTGAGGTGTCGCCGAACTGGGTGGGTAGCCACCATACTGAGATGGAGGAGGTGCGTTGTATGCGCCGTAGCCAGGTCGACCACCGTACGCTGGTTGCGCAGCTTGTGTCATCGAAGCTTCAAGGAGCGATTCGTAGTCTCGGCGACCCTTGATGAACTTCTCGTTCAATTGTGTGAAGTCGTCTGCGACTGTCAGTAGTTGTCCAGCGTTTTCAGTTTTACTCCGGACGTACCCTTTTTCTGCGAGTACTTCCCAATCAGCTCGATCAGCTTCGGTCTGATAGCCAGCGTCGAGTGATAGAGCTCGGTGATCTCCTCGTTGTCGCGTACATCACCACCTCCTTGCGAGCTAGTGCTGAGCAGTGCGAGCAGCTTCTCAACGTTCCTGATCTGCGCGAAAACCTCGGCCTCCATCTGCGCCTCTCTTTCCAGCTCTTCTCGTGTAGGGTCCTGCAGCTTCTCGACATAGTTGAGTGGGAAGATACCGGTCTGCCCACGAAGTGATCCCTTCCACCAGTCTTTGTACACAGACTCCAGCACGGCGATGATGTCGCCCTTCTTGAATTGCAACTCGCCGGGTTCTGAAGGCTGGAAGTCGTACAGTGCGCGCACTCGTGATACTGTCGCAGCAGTTGTGCCTTGAGGTGCTGGCGCCTGGGCCTGCGCGGGTTGTGAGCTCGAGCTAGCACCGGCACCTGCGTCCTGAGGAGCATTTGATTTGGCAGTGGTGGGAGCAGCGCCCTTGGACTCTCGTATCGACATTGCTAATGCCATCTGCAGCTCCTCTTCCTCTTTCTGGCGTTCGGACTCGGAGATCTGCGTCTTTTGCGGTTTCGACGGCGCTCGCAAGTTAGGGTCTTGAGTACGTCAGTACAGCTGTTCATGTCTCCTTGAATCAAAAACATACTCTGCGACTTCAGCTTGTTGTATGCGCCCTGCATGATCCCAAGATCAGGATCCCGCGAAAACATCTCAGACCACTCGCTCATGCGCTCAAGGATCTTGGCCTTGACTTGCTGGTGTGTGTTCCTGTCGTTGGCGAGTCTCAACAGCGCCTCTGTGAAGCTTCGCGAAGCTAGCTCCTTGTGCATCTTGATGCCGCAATTCTGGCTGAGGGCGTTGGCGAGCTCGAGTGTGTAGAGCTGTACATTCGCATTGCGGTGCGCTAGCCGCCTGATCATGGCCTGGACGGCTTGCTGTGCGCCTGTGTCTGACGAGCCGACTTTGTCGCATACATCCTGTTGAGGCATGTCAGTACGATTCTGATCGTGTGGCCATACTAAGCAGGCGTCATGCTGCAGCAAGAAGCGCAGAGCTCCTGAAGCTGGCAGCGCCCACATCTGGAGCACGCAAGAAGACGTACCAGTATGTATTCCCAGTTTTCGCTCGTGAGATTCTCGTCTGTGGCCTTGACGACCACCTCGTCGAAGATGTTCCCCTGCGCGCGGAACATAATGTCTGATGCCTAATCGGTTGTACTCGGTCGTTGCTCAGTCGCGGGCGTTTGCTGGGAATTGAGATTGCTTCGAGGTGACGGCGATATATTAGCGCCGCGTAATGTCAGGAAGGTGCGACCGGTCGGCGTTCTTTAGGTGAAGGGTGAGAGTGCGGAGGTGTCGTATGTAGGAGGCTTGGTTGGAGCTCCCAAGCTTGCGTGTGGGGCGCCGTCGTCACTCGGCGGCGGCGAACACGCGAACACCTCTGCGCCACACTTCCACGAGGCTGATCCGCAGACGTTGGGCTGTGATCAACATCCGCATGTTCTCGACGTCCTTTTTTGGGAGCAGCAATGGCTAGTCATACTCTCCATCAACAATTAGATGTCGTTAGGTCTGGTTGCTCCTGTGGTGATTTGGGCTGCCAGGTCTTTGTCAAAATGTGAGTAGCAAGCCGATGAACTCTTGCATGTGTGCCAACAGGCAGGCGCCAGCCTCGTGTCAACAGAGCCCATTCAACCCTCATCTTCCTTCGACATGTCTGCACAAAGGACACTCATGATCTTATGCTCTCTTCATCTCCCAATAATCTCACATCATTTTCCTTCTCTATCATGATACACAAGCATGCAATTCCACCGAAACTATTCACGAGGCTTTAGGCAATCACTGGGCAGGCTTGAGGCAACAAGCTACATAGTCCTTCATTCTCAGACAGTGTTCCGAGGATTCAACGCTCTGACGGCAGCTAGTGTTTACAAGTTAAATCAGCGTCACTCCTCAGCGCAATGGCAAACTATGGGCGGTTGCTGCTGAAACTGACCGAGCAAGTCTACCAACACAGGCCGCTGCGAGCCCGCACTTCGATACGACTCTTGACGCTTTTTCCTGGCGAAAATGGAGAGCCATTGTTTTGCCAATTCGCTGAGCATGAGAACGCCTCGGACGCCAACTACGCAGCTCTCTCATATACTTGGGGAGATCCCGAATTTCCTTACGCTGTCTATATACGCAATACCTGGAGTTTATTCGAACAGTATATTCCCGTCACCCAGAATCTTCACAATGCTCTGCAGCGAATGCGCGATCGCGAACAAGAGCGCACATTTTGGGTGGATGCCCTATGCATCAACCAACTGGACGTGTTTGAGAAGAGCCATCAAGTCGGGCACATGGACCAGATATACCGGCGAGCGGATCGTGTTCTCGTTTGGCTCGGAGACGAAGGCGAAGTCCCCTTACTTGAAGCTTACATACGATCAACATTGTACCAGAAGCCAAGGAAGAGACCGAGGAACCATGTCGAACCCAACCGAGATCATCTAAGCGCTGCCAATGTGGAGGAGATATCCTTCCGTGTCCCATGGTATGCTTGATTGTTCACCTATCGGTCGCCCCAGCAGCGCAGCTTGAGACTTTGGCTGACCTGTAGGCAGGTTTCACCGAGTATGGATCGTCCAGGAGTTCATTCTCGCAAAAGAATTGTGCATAATGTTGGGGTCTTTGACCATACCGCTACCGGTTCTGCAATCCTATGTCAGAGATTGGACAAACCACAACACCCAGGGCCGACGTTCCATCAAAAACCTGATTGAGTACCGTGAGCGTCTACACAAGCCTTCCGAGGCTCAGGGAGCGCGAATGCGTCTGGCCCAGTGTTTTCTGGATCTCGCGCGACAGCGTGAATGCAAGGATGGCCGTGATCGTGTCTACGGTATGCTAGGAATTGCCTCGGATGTGGGCGTAGTTCCCGACTATTCTCTATCCCTAGAGGAGGTCTACATCAAGTTTGTCTTTGCGACCTTGAACTCAGGAGACTTCTCAACACTCCACGAATGCTGTATTGGCCACAACGACCGAGTTCTACCGTCGTACGTTCCCATGCTTAACAGCTGTCAGTGCACCCAGATGCCAGATCGAGGTGACCGTTTCCGTAGCGCACTAGGTCGCTCCTGTTCAGTGAAGTGGGACTTAAGGCGCATAGCCATAAGTGGGGCTCGAATTGACAAAGTTCAAGCGGCCCTGATTGTGGATCATGTTACCTCCTGGAAGGAGTTCTATGAACACGCACTGTCACATATCGTCACCAATCCCGAGGAGCGTTTGCAGTGGCAGGCAGATCTTAAGGTCAACTCAAGTAAGCCACAGTTTAGGCGCCTACCTTATTCCAACCACAGCTTCCTGTATGTGCTCCTGCAGACGCTCAACACGGATGACTATCGCAGGGGTGGAGACATGTTTACCAGATTCATGCGAAAAGAAGACCACCGAAACGTACTTTTTACGATGATATGCAACAGTCGCCTAAAGAACCAGTCACTATTTTGGACCAAAAAGGGTTTCATTGGATTTGGCCCAATCCATCTTCAGCCTGGAGACGAAGTGGTAGTCTTTGACGGTGATTACATGCCGTTTCTGCTACGAGAGCAATGCGGTACCAGAGCCCCTCATGCGCCGCTTCGTACATCGGTGCCACCCTATGGGCAACGTGGTACCACAAGCGAATCTTACAAGATAGTAGGACATTGTTATTTGCACGGATGGATGTACGGAACCTTCCCTGATAAGGCTGTTGCAGGAGACCAGAATGAACAAGCAGACACAGAAGGTATAATTCCCGAAGGGATACTCCGAACCCTCCTGCTAAATCACTGAATATAGGAATTGATCTCGACGATGTTCCGACGTATGGCCCGTATCTCGAGCAGTGCACGTTTGACATCTGCTGATTCTCGAACTACGCCAGGAACATCAATTCTGGTGTGAGTCACAACGCTTGCAACACAGGGACGAGCATTGACGGTAATTGATCGCCTATATGGGGAATTTAATGCAAAGTGGTAGAAGTAGCATCGTCCAGATATCTCGGAAGAAGATGTCAACAGCCAACCCCTCACCGCTCTATTGCTGCTAAATCATCACTCCTCCGTCTCACACTGCACCCTTAGCCGCCCCTCCCTTCGTCTTATCCACGACCGACCTCCCTTTCGTCTTCCCATATGCACCACCAGCCAGCTTCCGCATCTCGAGCGCGCGCTTGTACGGCGGCGCTGTGGGGGGCTGCACAGGATCAAGACTAATCCTGTCCTTCGGCAGCTTATACGTAGCATCGGAATCGTAACTTGAGAGATCTCCACACGCCAGGAATGGGGCAATCCACCGTTGCCCGGCCTCTTCGTCGTCGCTCTCCTCGTCCTCGGTGCCGAGATCGAGTTCCACAGCGCCATCGGATCGCACAGTGCGCTGGACCTTCCTCCCCTCCTTTTTTTTGACATTTGCCGCGTTTTCCGCCGTTGGCAACTGGGTCCCAGCACCCAACGGCTTCTCGAGACTCGCCACAAACCCCTCTGGCGGACAAAACCCCTCACACACAACAAACGCCTCAATACTACTCGCACGACTACTCCTCGGCTTCGCCACCCTAACCCGTTGAAATACAATCTTCAACTGCGCAAACAGTAAATCGACATCCTTCCCCCTAAAAATCTTGGCCACAAACTTGCCTCCGGGCTTCAGCACGCACAGTGCCAAGTTCAGCGCCGCCCACAAAAGCTGCGATTGCACATAGATGTCCAGGTCGTGCAGGCCGGTGACGTCGGGCGCGCCGTCGGAGATGACGAGGTCGACAGGCGAGGAGGAGGTTGAGGAGGATGCGGAGTAGGTGTCTGGGTCGAGGGCCTTGAGCATGAGGGGGATGGTGGAGGGATGTGTTATGTCTGCGCGCAAGCATGTGACGCCTTCGAGGGGCGACATGGGTTGTAGGTCAATGGCGACGATGCGGACATTGTCGCGCGGTTTCGGGGGTTGGACCGCGGGTGCTGGAGGTGTGTCTACTTGCGAGTTCTGTGAGAGGCCGAGCACGTGACGTCGTGTTGCTGCTTGGTTTTGCGACCAGCCTGCTCGTCCGAAGGTTTCGCCCTTAATGAGCACCCGTGAGAGCACTTGGCTCCAGCTTCCTGGCGCGGCGCAGAGGTCGACGACTCGTGTAACGCCTTCGAATAGGTTAAATTCTTCGTCAATCTGGAGGAGCTTGTATGCTGATCGTGCGCGCCAGCCTTCTTCTTTGGCGAGACGGTAGTAGGCGTCTCGCTTGTCTTTTGATGATTTGCCCATGTTTGCGTTCCGACTCTTTGATTTTCTTGTAGGTAAGATAGCGTAGTCTTCCCAATTGAGGTGGAGGAACTTTTGCGCACGATATTTTCGGTCAAGTCAGTCTGACCTGGGGGACACCAGCGTAGTCTTGTCCAGAGGGATGCTACTGATCTTCCCGAACGGTACAGACCTCAACTTTATCTTTGACAATATGGACCACAGATGGAGCCGCGGTATTGCCCCGCGACGTTGAAGATGTGAAAGTCGACTCACGTGGGGCACTCCCGCGGTGTTCAAAGTGCCGCCGAGGAGCTGCCGGTCTGTCAAAAAAGTTTCGAGACTTTGCGAACACTCTGCCCAAGCGTCAACAACCCCAGAGCCTCACAATGAAGCGTGCGCACAACCCACCGAAGGCAGCGCACAAAGCGCACAAGCGCCAAAAGCTGGAAAAGGCACCCAAGCCCACGACGAAGAAGCAGAAACGACGAGTTCAGCTTAACGACCTAGGATGGAAGACTGTCGGTATGCCCGACCGTCTGGAGGACACCGAAGGCTTCTATGGACTGGAGGAGATCGACGATGTCGAAGTAATCAAGGACGCCACAACCGGGAATATCACCTTCCAGACTTCCAAGACGGAGGAGGAGGTTGCCAATGACGTTGAAGCTGCCTGGAAGCGCGAGGAGGAAGAAGCTGCGCGTCTTGAGAAGATGATTGGGCAGGAGGGGAAAGAGCTCCCAGTCGAAGACGAAGAAGCTGTAGAGGATGTCGCGGAAGGCACATCCGGGCACACCGAGGCCGCGAGCGACAACGAATCTTTCGCAGGGTTCAGCGACGACGATAATGACGAGGCACCAGCGAAGAACGGCGGCATCGAGATCGAGGATCTCAATCCAAACAGTGAGATCGCCGATGGTCGGACACTGGCAAAAGATAAAGCGGAGACGAAGAAGGAGAAACCAAAGACCAAGAAGGAGAAGAAAGCAGAGGCAAAAGCAAGGAGAGAGGAGGAACTGAAGCTGAAGCAGAACACTGCATCCAACGCTGGGAAATCTGAAGTCGTAGAGACGAACCCAGACTACATCGAGGAGGAGGGCGTCGAAGCGAACGAAGACTTTGAGATCTCCGGTGAGGGAGCGTTCGACATTCTGCTGAATCAGCCGATCGACGATGACGAGGTGGTCGATACATCAGCATGGGAGGAGCTCGGCTTGTCTGAGAAGGTTATTGGTGCGCTGGCAGGGCTCAAGTTCTCTAAACCGAGCAACATTCAAGCGTCGACGATACCAGAAATCATGGCTGGCAGAGACTTGGTCGGCAAAGCCTCCACCGGTTCCGGGAAAACGCTCGCTTTCGGTATTCCCATCGTCGAGCGCTATCTTGTGACGAAGTCGACGTCTAAGGAGAAGGACTCGAAGGCTCCGAATGTCCCTACAGCACTGATTGTAGCGCCGACCCGTGAACTTGCACATCAGATCACAGCACATTTGACTGATCTCTGTGTCAAGGGCGACTTTGATGCACCGTCTATAGCAACGATCACTGGCGGTCTGTCCGTGCAGAAGCAACGTCGACAGCTCGAGTATGCAGATATCGTTGTGGGTACACCTGGACGCTTGTGGGAGGTCATCAGCAGCGGCCAAGGTCTGCTGCGCTCTCTCAAACAGGTCAAGTTTCTGGTCCTTGACGAAGCAGATCGCTTGCTCAGCCAAGGCCATTACCAAGAGCTTGGTGAGATTCTCAAAGTTCTTGACAAGGCAGACGAGGAGCAAGAAGAAGACGACAAGGAGCCAGCACCGGAAGTCGAACGCCAGACCCTCGTCTTCTCCGCTACCTTTTCAAAGGGTCTGCAGCAGAAGCTTGCCGGAAAAGTCAAATTCGGCAGCGGCACAGGCGACATCATGAATAAGGCCGACTCGATGGAGTACCTCCTCAAGAAGCTCAACTTCCGCGAAGAGCAACCGCGCTACATCGACGCAAACCCCGAATCGCAAATGGCTAGCAAGCTCCGCGAAGGCCTCATCGAATGCGCCGGCCCCGAAAAAGATCTCTACCTATACTCACTCCTGCTCTTCCACCCTAACAAACGCGCCCTCATCTTCACAAACTCCATCTCCGCCGTCCGCCGCCTAACCCCGTTCTTGACCAATCTCAACCTCCCCGCGCTCCCCCTGCATTCCAGCATGATCCAAAAAGCGCGCATGCGCTCCATCGAGCGCTTCAAAGAGCGTCCAGGCAGTATCTTGGTAGCAACCGACGTCGCCGCCCGCGGTCTCGACATCCCGAAAGTCGACCTTGTAATCCACTACCACCTCCCGCGCGCCGCAGACACATACGTGCACCGCTCCGGCCGCACAGCGCGCGCCGACGCCTCGGGCTCCAGCATCATTATCTGCGCGCCCGAGGAGGTTGCCGGCGTGCGCCGCCTGGTCGCAAAAGTGCACGCCAAAGCCGCCACTGCAAAGGAGCAGACGAACAAGAAGCGTGCGTATTTCATCCGTACGCTTGATATCGACCGCCGCATTGTGAGCAGGCTGAAGCCGAGAGCTACGTTGAGCAAGAAACTCGCCGACACGGTGATTGCGAAGGAGAAGAAGAACAGCACGGACGATATGTTTATGCAGGCCGCGGAGGATCTGGGTATTGATTACGACTCTGAGGAGTTTGAGAAGGATGCTAAGGGTAAGAAGGGGAGAGGTGCGGGGCGCAAGAAGAAGGAGAAGAGCGCTAGTGAAATGACGAAGGCTGAATTCGCAGCCATTCGACACGAGCTCAAGGGCTTGTTGGCTGAGAGGATCAACACTGGTGTTTCGGCAAGATATCTCACGAGCGGCGGTATCGATGTCGAGGCGCTGATGAAGGGCGAGGGGAACACTGGTTTCTTGGGTGCGGTAGATGGTCTCGGCTTCGATGAGGAAGAGGAGGAGGTCGTCAAGCCTGCGCCGGTGCAGGAGGAGTCGGACGAGGAAGACGAGGAAGAAGTGGTGGACACTGACGCCGACGCAGATGGCGCTGCAGCCAAGACCAAGAAGCCAGACGGAAAGAAGGCGAAGAAGCCCAAGTCGCGCAAGCGCAACGCGGACGGGACGAAGAAGAAGTGGATTCACCACTAGAGAATCGTGCATACCCAAATCCAAATATTGAGCTACAAAAGCAAACGTCTCAGCAACTGCCCTGCATTGAGCAGAGCAAACCCTTGCCACGACCGTTCGCTCACGAGCGTTCCTTTTGACCGTGAACATTGCACCCCGAACCCATAACCTTCCTGTCCCTCTCCCTATCCTCTTGAATTTCGTAGACCCCAACACATTGTCGAAGCTGCGAACCTTGGAGTATGTGTTTGCCTCCTCTCACCGCCCAGCAGAGACATAGCGTTCAGTCCACCCCGTCCCATCTCTCCCAACATATCTCACGGTCACGATATGAGGCAGATCCGCATCGCGCGTCGAGAGCGAGTTGCGCACGAATCTCACAGCGCTTTTGAAAACGCGGATGCGACAGACTAGCCCGACGAGAGATATGTCAAGAAGCCGATTGCTAGCCATTTGGGGACGTCGTCTGGTTCGAGACTGGCGGTAGACATCGTGGTGAGGGTAGAACGCTTGCTGAGCTGCGGATTTTGCGTAAGCGATCGAGGTCTCCGACGCAATGGTGGGATGAGCGGAGTCAAGATGCTCGTTGATCTCTCTCCAAACCATCAAAGAAACCGCATCCTCATCTTCTCGACCAAGCGCTCAGGAAATTCATACGCTCCGTGATCCCGCCCCATCCGTCAACAGTGTGTTTCCGTCCCAGCATTGCCAGCGCGGCACCGTCGCCGCTTTCCACGAGCTCGTCCTCGTCTAGACTCCAGATGCCCCTCTTGTCAGGCAGAGGTCGACCGTTGCGCCACGCCTCCAGCACCGTCATCGCTAAGCCGGGTCTGAATCTCGTCCGCCTCAGAGCTTTAGTGATGTGCTCATCGCTAAACCCCTCGGCATTCTGTTCCGCGAAGAAGTCGTCCATCTCCTCTCCATCGAGCGGCGGGTCAGGGTCTCCAGCACCGGTCGACGCGTCCGAGGCATCAGATGCAAGTGAGGCCTCGGACGTCGCCGAAGGTGTAGGAGACGTGGGGCGTGCTGGTCCAAGAACCGGCCCTTTCCCTCGCACTCCAGGATCTTCAGCGTCTTGCAGGTAGCTGCTGAATTCTTGCAGCGACTGGGTTGTGCTGGCTTCGGACTCGGGATGGTGCGGTGGCGAGGAGTCGATGGGGCGCGGGAGACGGGTCAAGGGTGCGTTTTGTGAGGGCGAGAGGATGGCTTGGGTGTCGAACGCGGCGGACCTGTTTGCGCGGGGCGTTGGGGCGTTTGATGGGAGGTCGTCGTCGTTTTCATCGTCGTCCGAGGCTTCTGGGATCTGTTGTGGGCGGGGAAGAGGTGCGATGTGGGTCAGGTCTGTGGAGGAGGCGACGCTTTCGAGGTCGGAGTTGTTTTCCTCCAACTCTTCACTATTTCGGTTCCCCGAACTTCTCCTTGGTTGCGCATGCGGGCGAGGAATTGGAGCAAGCGATTCGAGTTCTTCTCCTGAGTGTTCGCTTGTAGTTTCGTCGCCATCATCGTTACCTTGCGAAGCTTGTTCCCCGGACGCCATGATCAATGATAGCTCGTGAGTTGCCATCTTACCTGCGTCCTCAATCGAAAGGCCAGCTGAGATGGCGGCATCCCTCAATTCGACCCATTCGACATATCCAGGCGGGAAGAGAAAATATTTGCTTTCTTCTGGTGCTTCGCTCAACCGTTTGGGGCCTGGGCCTGGCACTATCCTGACCGTACCTGCTGCAAGCTGCTCGCTCTGTTCTGGTGCTTCGCTCTCCACCTCGCTCTCTTCTTCCTCGTCTAGATCAATGATCTGCAAACCCCGTTGTTGCGTGCGTGGCCGTGTCGGGTCCTCCGTAGCAAGTTGCTCGCTGTCTCCATGCTGTGAGCTCACTCTTGATGAGATCTCCAATGGCTGTTCCTGTTTGCCATTCACTCGATCGGCCACCTCAATCTCCGGGCTCGGTGACAAACTGTACTTCCGCATCTTCGTCGGCCTCCCTGCATCTGTAGACCCTATCGCTGCAGCTTGAATTTCGTTTTCGTTGCCCCTGATGCGCTTCAGCGCCGCCTCATATCCATTTCTGATATACTGCGGTGTCTCCTGCTGCGCTGTTGCTTCAGACTCCAGTCTCGAATCCGAAGGCAGAGTGTTTGACACTGTGCGTTGAGAAATAAGCCGGGCCTTTGAAGGCGCGTCACTATCGTCCTCCTGGATTTCTTTCTGTGATGCAGCACCAGCTCCTTGTGTCTGGCTCTGGCTCTGGCTATTAGTGGGGCTGCTGGAATCATTGGCGTGGCGTTCCTCCACCTTCCTCTTGATCCTGTCGCGCTTGTCCACTGGATCGCTCAGCCACTGCGGCCGCACGACTTTCTCGTAGTACTGGCGCCACTGCTGGGGCGTCTGATTGTCCTTGTTTTCAGCCCAGTTTGTCCAGGATGTCTCGTAGGATAGTTCGTTGGCGGCGATGGCGTCGATGTGCTCGACAAAGGCGTAGAGGTCTTCCCAGTCTTCGGTGGAGAAGGTGGCGGCGAGCTGGTCTATGGAGAGCTCTTTGCTGGAAGGGTCTGATGCTGTGGGCTGTGTCGAGTTTCCGGGTAGTTCCCTGCCTGTGTTTGCTTCCGATGTGACCGTCTCGAGTGTGGCTGCACTGGTCCGCGCCTTATCTTTGTTCTTGACGAGACCAGTCCTCTTCACAAGGGGCGGTTCGGTGGTGTGCTCGGTGGATGTGGCTCCCACCTTGCTCCCAGCTTCGCCCTTACTAGCAGCCGTACCCATACTGGCAGACCCTGCGACCCCATCCAGTCCCGCTCCATCCTTGTTCTGCACCGGCCCCGTCCTCCTCACAGGCACCTCAGCAGCTCTCGACGACTGATCCGAGGGCGGCGACGGCGGCGCGTTGTCCGGGACATTCCAGGCATCGGGCGGCGTGTACTGGAGCTTTTTGAGGTAGCGGTCGCGCCACGACTGCCATGTGTGTCGCGGGTTCCTCTGCTCCAGCTGCTTGTACAGCTCATTCCCACTGATGGCCACGCCGTTGCGCTCGGCGTCGCGCACCCACTTGTACAGCTGGCGATCCTCCTCTGGCGTGTACGCAGCCCGCGTGCCCTTCGCAGGCCGGGCTATCGATCCCACATCGCGACTCGTGCCGACGCGCGGGCCAGCTGAGAAGTTGTCCGGGTCGAGGATTCTGCCCTGTGTGATCGACTTCTCGATGAACTCATAGCTGATCGAGCCCGGTGGACAGTCCCTGCGGAAGTGGTCTGCTATGAGGAAGTCGGCCTGCTTCTCCAGCTTCACGACCTGTCCGCCGTTCGCTTCGATCTTCGCCAGGTACGACGCGCGGATGGGGACGCGCTGGGCGACCCAGAACTTGTAGCCCTCGAAGAGCGCGCCGGTCGCGACGGAGGCGCCCTCAGCTACGTCGTCGTATACAACGGCCGAGGCCATGGTGTGGGCGGGTGGGATTGTGGAGTCGGTGATGTCGACGCGTCGGGGAACGCGTGCTCACGAGGCGGACGGATTGTGGGGTCGCATTGCCGCGGCTTGTCTGCTTGCACATCAGCACCACCACCAAACAATGCACGTGTTGTAGTAGGGCACCATGGCGCTCGCGCGCACCCTGATCGTCCTCGCCCTGACGGTGTCGTTCTTCACCTTCGTCGCCTTCTTCGGGCGCCTGCCAGCCCTGCGGTGCGCTCCCCCTCCCCAGCCCTCACCCCATGCTAACCCGCCAGGAACACGCCGATAGGCTTCCTCAACCGGCTCTTCGTCCTTCACATCCCCTCGGCGCTGCGCCGTGCCGACCTCGCGCTCACAAATGGCCGCATCACGTCCTCCAGCTCCGTGCTGGCGCATCACCTCATGCACGACAAGCACCCCGTAATCGTCGTCTTCTTCCTCGGACTCGTCAGCGCCTGCGCCTTCCTCCTGCTCCCCGCAATTTGGCCCTCTCTGCGCTTGTCCCACAAAGTAGTAGTCTTTGTCCTCCTCCCGCAGCCGTACGCCTGGCTCTACCTCTCCGCCAAGTCGAATAGCAGCACATACATCACGCCCTCAAACCACGCCTCGCAAATGACGCTCTACCCGTACGACCGCGTACTGTACCACCCAGGCCACACATGCTCGACGTGTAAATTCCTCAAGCCCGCGCGCAGCAAGCACTGCAGTATATGCAAGACGTGCGTGTCCCGCATGGACCACCATTGTATATGGGTGAACAATTGCCTCGGGCGGGGGAACTACAAATACTTTCTTCTCCTCTTACTCTCAACAGGCGTGTTGATCGGTTACGGCGCGTATCTAGCCTGGTTCTCTCTCTCGCCGCGCATCTCCACGCAGTACCAGAAATACTCATCCTGGTATGAATTTAAGCCCTCACCAGGCTCAGATCCTCGGAACTGGAGCAATTGGGCACAGGGCAAGACGCACTACTTCGCTATATATCTGAGTCTGTACCTCGACATCGGCGGTCTGAGCATAGCAGGTGTTGGCCTGCTGGCGCTGCTCACATGGCCGCTGCCGCTGGGGCTGCTGGCGTACCACATCTACCTGATCTGGGCGGGCATGACAACGAACGAGAGCAGTAAGTGGGCGGACTGGCGCGACGACATGGCGGATGGCGTTGTGTTTCTGGGGAAGAGGAAGGAAGACACGATGGCTGAACATACGCATGGCGTCGGGCATCCTACTGCCGCGCCGGTCAGAGAAGCAGGGCAGGGCGGGAGCGACAGCTCGTCAGATCGCGGGATTTTGACGCCAGACGAGGATGAGGAGGCTGTAGCGGTCGAGGAGCCACGCACAACCTGGCCGCTCGAGAGCAGACACATCCTCGTGCGCACGCGTGACGGGCAGGCGCCCAAATCGCTGCCGCCTCGCGTCCAGCGCGTTGCTGAACTGGACTCGTTTGAGCGCGTCTGGAGCCTCGCTGCGGTGGAAAACGTCTACGACCTCGGGTTTTGGGATAACTTGGTGGAAGTGCTCACAAATTAGCATCTACGAGTCAGCAGTAATCGAACAAGTAATATCATACGGAATAGAGTTTCGATGTTTTCAACGCAGACCCAGGTCTGCAATATTGTTTTCTCAAAACTTGTCAGTGAACATGGCAGCTCCAAGCGGCATTCTTCGACAGGCAGTGTGCGATCGCAAGAGTAGGTATGTCCAGCTTGTGACTTTCATATCTGGTGTAGTCATCTCTCAATGGGTGGCCAGTGTCAGTATAGATAGCAAGCCCCGAAGAGCTTACGGCGACAAGCTTCTGAAGCCATTGAAACATCTGCCTACGCAGAACAAGAAACTTGTCAGCATCAACCATCACTACCTTGGCCCCACCACGCACGAGAGGAGTGCTCCGTCCTCGGCCCTATCCTGCTTCGGTCCAAAAGAAGCATCAATCTTGTCGCTTTCCCTGAGGGAAACGCAATGTGTCGGTATTGACCTCGACGAGAGGAGGTCGTTCTCTATGCCACATGCCTGCCAGAGCATCTCAAGGAAGCTGCTGTTGGTGTGCGGCAGCCGTCGAAATTCTGGGATAGTGCTGTTGACATGGAGACCATTGCGCCACGCGAAGATCTCTTCGGGATTGGTGATTAAATGAGACGACAAGTTGACATGTTCTATGGGGTATCTAAAGGACATCGCTACCTCACTGCCTGTCAGTCGGCAATTGGTGATTGCATCTACGCCATCGGGTTCCATCTCATCCTCGACCATCCTCGTCGATCTATGAAGCTCCATACCCTCTGAAACTCTCACAAGGCAGGTAGTTGTTCTCAATGAACGCCGAGTCTAACCTGATCCCCTGAACATCCTCCCAAACCTTCTCTTCGGTGAACGGCGGTATCCTCGCTCTCACGGTCCCGGAAACAGTCTCGATGCTGGTGGTGACGGACGTGTTGAACAACCGAATCATATTGTCACACGTCTTCCCGTCCGCGAAAATAGGCTGATTCGTCACGTTCTTGAAGAACTCGAGCGGGAACGCCCACTCCGCGCCTGCACTCGACGCTTCAAATACCGTCTCCACGCTCGCCTTCCCGCTCTCGCTCACCGCGGCGAACACAGTCTCGCCATTCTTTGACCCAGCCCGATACGCGTCGCAACTCGGCTCGAACTGCGCAGGGAAAACATCGATACCGTAATCCCCCGCACCTTTCAATGCAATCTCGTGCCCCGCGGTCATGAGCAGCGCGGGATTCCACTTGAAACTCGTCCCGTCGTTGAACATATCTACGAACGGGAACTCGATGCCCGTCCGTGTGAAATCCGGGATCTTGTACCCAAAGGCTTGCACTTCGTGGTCGTGCACGGCTTGCAGGAGTGCGGGGTACATGTCTGCTGGAAATGAGGGCAAGAGCGAAAGGTAGGCGGATGTCAAGATCGTGTATTGTGAGGGTATGAGAGATCGCGCTAGGGAAAGCGGGATTGGGAGCACGCTGATGGTGCCGTTTAGGGTGCCGGTTGCGTTGCCAGGGTAGAGGTGGGCGATTGGATTGGGGAGGTCGTGGGTTTGACAGAGAGACATCTCTGGTGTTGCTACCAGAGGTTGTGGTGGATTTGAAGCCGTGTAGTAGCGGAGGGCGAGCAGAGCGAAGAACGAGAGCGCGAGATATTGTCTTCTGGAGGTTCGCGCTTGTGATTTTGTAGACAGACTCGGTGCGAGTGCGACGATGGGGTGGCACAGGAGTGCCACGTCCAGTAGGCTGACGGTGGGCATATTGACCAGCACGTTGCTCACGATTACCACCTGCTTGCCAGGCCTCGAGGGAAACAACGGAAGAAAAGAAAGAGAGGATCGCGCCCACAAGAAACAAACTCGAGGTTAAGAATGATCAGACCGGCTGCTCCTGCCCGTCCCAGAATCCGGAACACTTCCTGCCGCGCCCTCACCTACGCGTTCGATCATCCTCACCGCGACACGTCCACCTTCACCAACGGGTGTCAGCCTTCCGGACGCATAGCGGGATGCATAGCGGTAGACTAGGTCACGCACGCCCGTTTAAACCTGTCGTCGTGAGTGTCCGGCAAGCCTCATCCGTGTAGAACAACGCTGTGTTTTGCACAAGCTCGATCTAGCGCCTGGAAGACTGAGCTTCCGAGCTGATCCTTCTTTCGGAGAGCGCGCACGCGTGCGCCACGCGCGTAGGGCGGTATCAAGCATTGGTGACTGGCATAAGCTCGACTGCAGCTGCAGTTTCGACGTTCTGGCGTTTCGTACGCACGTCTATTGTTGCCGTTGCGCGCGTGAGGAGGCAGAGGGCGTGACAAGAGAGTTCCAGGTTCGAGAAGAGGTGTGGGGGCACAAAGTGGGGCTGACACCTGCACCCTCCAGGGCTCCATCCATAGATTCGTCTTAGGTCAACAGTATCTTCTCATCCGAAGTATCATCAGATATCCGGCAGCGCAACCGTGACTGAAGTAGAGGACGAACCCAACGAGGCAGTTAGAGACCTCGCAGTAATGGATGTGGTCGAACACGCGCTGCGGCGTGACAGTCTCCTGATCAAGATCTGAAGCTTACAACAGCATCGACTGACCACAGCAACAACAAGATGGCTACTTACAATGCTCTCTACCTGCAGCTGTTGTCTGTTTATTCTCTCAATTTCCATCGCGATTGCAGCACTTTACTGCCGTGCCAGCCTGCAGATGTTTTCCACCATCCTGGATGACGACATGTCCTCGAAATGCGCCATTGTCGTAGGGTCAGGCCTAGCAGGGCTCAGCGCTGCTTCCCAGCTGGTCAAAAACAACATCCCAGTCCGCGTCCTCGAGCGTTCTGCAAAGCCAGGAGGCAACAGTATCAAAGCAAGCTCTGGCATCAACGGCGCGCCTACTTTCTACCAACCAGTTCTGGAGCCGGAGGATGCATTCTATTCAGACACGATACAGTCAGTTGGTGAGAGGATGTTGACCTTCACTGCTGAGAGACAAAACCTCATCAAAACATTAACGGAAGGCTCTGCAGACGCGATCCGTTGGCTGGTGGAAGAGAGGGACGTTGATCTCAGCAAGGTCGCCCAACTGGGTGGTCATTCGTATGCTAGGACACATAGGGGCGCTGGATCACCGCCAGGATTTGCGATTGTCAGCGCCTTGCTGAAGAGCCTCAAAGAGTCTCCCTTCTTCCACCTCCAGACTTCATGCACCGTCACGAAAGTGCTGCTGGAGAGGAAGCGGGCGATAGGCGTCGAGTACCTCGACGCGAACGGCAACTACGAGGAACTACACGGGCCTGTGATTTTGACGTCAGGAGGCTTCGGAGGCGACGCCAAAGGTCTTCTCGCCCAGTACAGACCGGACCTCGCAGGGTATCCATCTACCAACGATCCACAGCCCGGGACGCAGCCACTCCTCACGGCAGCAGGAGCCCAGCTCATCGACATGGATTCCGTCCAGGTACATCCCACGGGCTTCGTTGATCCGGCGGATCCTACCTCGCCACTCAAGTTCCTAGCCGCAGAGCTGCTCAGAGGCGAAGGTGGAATCTTGTTGAGCAATGGCAAGCGCTTCGTCAACGAGCTGGATACAAGGAAAAAAGTCGCTAACGCCATCACATCGACTCCTTCAGCGTCTAAAACTCCGCGACAGTGGGAGGTGCAAATCATCCTGGACGAGGCGACGTATGATGCAACGAAGTCACATGTGAACTTCTATATCTTCAAAGGTCTCATGCGCAAGACGACACTTTCTGAACTCGGACCAGTGGCGCTCGATGCCATCAAAGCTTATGCTTCTACTGTGGCTTCGCATCGCGACGACCCATTTGGCCGCACGTTCTTTGGTGACTGGGCGTTGAATGATCCTACAACTGAGTCAGTAATTTTTGTTGGCACGGTCACTCCTGTTATCCACTACACCATGGGCGGCGTCCTCATCAACGAGAAGAGTGAGGTTCTGGCAAAGAATGGCAAGCGCATTGACGGTGTGTGGGCCGCAGGCGAGATTACTGGGGGTATACACGGCGGCAATAGACTGGGAGGGTCGTCGCTGCTTGAATGCGTTGTGTTTGGAAAGATTGCTGGGGATCAATGCGCCGAATTCCTCAGCAGCGGCCGATAGAGGAGGTGAGCGAAGTCATGTCTCTCCTCATCATAGCCCGAGCTTATGTCGCTCTTGATCACTGTCCAAGCCCTCTGCTGACTGGGATCCCATTAGACCTCGCAATTATATACTTCACTCGAGGCATGTCGCAGTCTGTCTTTCTCTTCGTTCCCTGAGACACGTGCGTATCACATATAGCCAGATGCACCGACACTCTAGCGCTGCCATTTGCTCAACCGACAAACTCTTTCCACTGCACACTGCAGACCACTACAGCAAACATACGTTCCACGCTACTGAACAACAAGTCACTTTGTCTATCCTCGAACGACACACCAGGACGATCAGCGACCATGGAGGACGTCTCGACAATCACGATCATCGACTGCAAGTGCTTGGAAAGCAGCACACCAAACAATGCCCGAGCTTCCCAAACACTGCCAGGGCACGTTTCGCTAATGCCAAAGCCTCGATTACTCAAGCTACCCCGCTTGTTATTCGCGCACATTAGGCAACCACGGTTCACGCGTTGACTGGTATTCTAGCTTCGATAGTTGGAGCTGTTGCTCCTATGCTTCATACAGCCTACGAAATGTGGAAGTCTTCTGGTCTCGAATATATGCTCGTCTACGGTTCAAGTGTGGTAGCTATCAAGGCGGTGTTCCTGGGCCGTTCTTCTAAGTACCACCCCATCTGGGAGTCCACGATGGACTTTTGCGCGTCTTTCATGGTCGCTTCGTTCCTTGCTATTTTGTTTTTTGGATTTGTGTTAGTTTCAAACATGGCTGGCATGGTCGGAGCATTCCGTGAAAGCTCCCACCTGCTTGGCCCTGGCTGTACTGGATTGCTGTATTGGCTTGCTACAGATATGACATTGTTCGTGCGAGCGGGGGTTTCGGTTGGCTCGTGGTGTACGGACATCCATACCTTGATGGCATCTCCGCATGGTTCAGTCAGACGTACGCCTCCACGAGCACTATTGGCAAGAAGCGGAAAGACATGCTGATGAAGCTGTCAACGAAGAACACATCGACTGAAGGCACTTATTGTACCACTCAGTGGAGCCCTGTTGGAACAGTTGAGCTTAATGGGTTGGCGATGTAAAAGGCATTTAGACCGAGCATATCATGTACCGGCATTGAAGGCAATGCGTCTGCTTTCCACTTCGTTCTCGTCTTGCCATAGGCCTCGGCATGTACCAGAAAAGTAGTGGGAGCACAAGCCGTGCAGAAGGATTGCAAACACAATTGCGGGCTTTTCGACAATGAGATCCATTATTCGAGTTTTGCCAGTGGAACTGTGTTGTCGTGACGTTCAACTTGAAACGGAGGATCATAGCAGCACAGACAGATTTTGTTAGCTTTGTGGTACATACTGTGGGTATATCTGCATCTTTCCTGTTGACCGATAAGGTACAATTTGTTTATCTGCGTTCAGAACACGAACAATAGAAGACGGTGTAGTGTGTGGCTCACTACGGGGTGCAAACGGTGTAGTCAATGCCCGAGAGTGCGGCTTCATAGATGATAGTGACCGTTGAGAGTCACGCTCCACAATACACAATCTTCCATGCATACCACACCGTCTACGTCGCCGGAATTTCCCTTTGAAGGTCTCGTTCTCGACGTTTGGTCGGAAGAAGGACAAGCTTTCTGACCCTTTTGTCTGACCCTTTAGATTGCTTTCGCAGAGTTTGTGATTGGTTTATAGTGTGTTGGGCGGAATTATGGGTAAGGGTGGAGCTCGGGGACAGGGGTGTCGGGCACCTCGGTTGTCCCCGTGCGAGCCATCACCCTTGTCTCGCCACTACTCACCGGCATTCCTGCGCAACTTCATCTATTCCTCGTGAAATGCACACCTACGATGGGAATGTTTGAAACGCACTTTCCGATGGCCCCAGGCTAGGATGCCTGCAAAAATGGAGCTGTCGTATTCGAAATGGCTTGGAACATCTCTAGTTGCCGTTCGACTGAGCTTTTCCCCTGACTCGGCCCGCCCACACCGTCGATGCACGTAATTGCAGGTTCGACGATCTCTGAAGGGACCGGCACTCAAGCCTGTACCTAGCCGACCAATATATAAGAGATAGAAGGGTCCAAGAACGAAGGAGGTGTCGACAAGTACGATCTTCACAAGCCACCAGACCGACGTGACCACAGAGCCGGCTGCCAGCTGCCATCCCCCGTCTACGATGCGTTTCTACACCCTCTTCAGTCTGGTCTCTGCGGCTGCCGCCCTTCCTAGTCAAATCAGGCGAGCCGATAACTTCACAGTCCAGCCATGGATTGCTGCCAGCGCTGACGACTCTCGCGGACCCTGCCCCATGATGAACACGTTGGCCAACCATGGATACCTGTACGTAGCCTGTGTCTGTTGTGCATGAAGCAGACCAAACGCATTTACATGTGCAAGATCCGTCACTGACAAGGAAACCAACAGTCCTCGCAACGGTCGCGACATCACCATTGAAATGTTCGGAGAGGCCATTAACACAGCCCTGGGCTGGTCCACGCAAGTCGGCACCATTCCCGCCACCGGCGCTTTCAAAGCGCTCGGAGTCAGCGCCAACTTCACCATCGACCTGGAACAACTCAACAACCGCACATCCGGGCTCGAACGGCCCGCATCTCTGGCCCGCGCCGACGACAGCAACGACGTGGTGCCTGCCCGCGTCCAAGCAGTACTAGACGATAGCAACGACAAGAAATACCTCACGGCAGCTTCTCTGGGTGCATCGCGTCACCGCGTCGAGCTGGCAAGCCCTTTGACGGCTGCACAGCAGAGTCCTGCGCAGGGCGAAGCTGGCTTCGTCCTGGCCCTTATGATGGATGGAACTGTTCCTGCTGCTGGCACTGAAGCTGTTGATTACACCCAGCTCAAGGCGTTCAAGAGCTGGGCAAAGGAGTGGCTGACGTTTGAGCGACTACCCACTGAGCTTGGCTGGAGGCCTTCGACACGAGAGGTGTCGTTTGCGGATCTTGCGCCTATTAATGCTGCTATCAAGCAGGCACAGTCTGCCCTTGCCTAGAATAAGCGCTTAGCACAGGGAAGCTCCAAATTGCGAACAATGAATAATAACGTTGAGCCCCTTGACTCTGCAAGATGTGTTCCAGGTGTTTTTCCTCATCTTCGAGCAGATCTAATGAGACTGTGTCTTGCCTCTTTACTCTGTCATTTCACAGTGTCTCAATCAGTTCTTTATAGCCTCCATAAGGCTTTGCTCTCAGGCCCGGTCGCTGCTTACGCAAATTCAACTGGCACTTTTCAAGCAATCAGATGATCAGGATGTTTGATCCAACAGTCTTGGATGTTGTTCTCTTCGGGACCGCTGTCAGCTACGGACTACAACTTTGGCAGACTAGCCAAACCCACGGATACCATGTACAAATCGACGCATCCTGGAAACGGCTGGGCGACATCTACTTGGAGCGTCGAGAAGCCCTCGTTGATCTGACTAGGCACATGGAGAAATGCCCTTTTTGCTTGGACAACCCTGAGGAGTTTAAATTAGATATGAGGGCAGCTGGTGATTCTATCAATGATATTGACCATGCCATTGCCGGGATGAAGCGCGAACAGCGGCAGGCTGAGGATGCCCAGAATGATCTGGATGAGCTTGTGGAGCAGGTCGGGTAGGCTGAGGAGCAGCAGAAACTGTGGCTGGCGACTTTCCAAAATCTGCGTAAGCGTTGGTCGGTGAAATACCCTGTTACAAATGAAAATATCTTCAAGAACAACAGCGCAACCTATTACATGATGGAATTTAGGAAATACCTAGACATGTAGATCACTGCAAACACAAGGCAGACATAGCGAGTATACTGAGCTCGCATTTCTTGCTAATCAAATATCGCACGCAGCAGCCTTCCTCCCCACAGCCTCACCCTCAGCAGTGAACGCGTCAACCGCACCCTTCAACGCGCCGGTAACTTCGCTGCCAAGCTGGAGTCTCACCAGCTTGTTCCCTCCCACCACCGTCGGTTCAAGCACCTCATTCACAATCGCGCGTGCTGCTTTCTTCGGATCCGTATCCTTCCCTTTCTCACTTTCCACAAATTTCATCACAAACTCCGCAGGTGTACCTTTGTACTCGTCTGGGAGAGGCACAAGCTGCTTGCCCGCCTTCTCCGGGCCCGCAAATGCAGTCTGCATCCCCCCGGGCTGCGCAATCAGGACGCGAATGCCAAACGGCGCGAGCTCGGATGCAAGAGCGGCAGAGAGCCCTTCGAGTGCGAATTTGGTCGAGGCGTAGACGCTGACGCCTGGAGGCGGCATCCAGAACGTTGCGGAGGAGATGTTGACTATGACGCCGTTGCTGTTAGTGCGCATGTGTGGGATGACGGCTTGCATGGTGCGGATTGCGCCGAAGATGTTGGTCTCGTATTGGTCGCGGATGAGATCCAGAAGAGTGTTTTCGAGGACGCCGCCGATGGAGAAGCCGGCGTTGTTGATTAGGACGTCCACTGGGCCGTGCTTCTTGACGATGGTTGACAGCTGGGCTTCGAGATCTGGTGAGGATACATCGAGAGGTTCCCACGAGGCGTTGGGGTAAGATGTCATCTCTTTGACTGCATCTGGGGATGAGGCTGGGATGCGGGATGTTGCTGTCAGTCTGTGCTCCGGAAGAGCAGCAATTGCTCTAGCAAGGCTCAGGCCGAGTCCGGAAGAACAGCCAGTAACAAGGAAGTGCATTGCGGACGATGAGACTTGAAAAAATACGGATGAAACGGAGGCTGATGTACTGAAGCTGATGGGACTGCTTGCGTTGGCCAATGTTGATGTTCAAACTCATACCCTTCGAGCAACATCTTATACACTTGTCGAAGGCTTCTTGGAACCTTCGCAGTAGTGACATGCTGCTTGACAGTCGGACGGATGTTCTCAGAGTCTCAATTCGGTTGACTGAACACGGTCTGATGCTCTGCCGCTTTATCGCTGGTGACGTGATGTGATTGGTTGAATTAGCTTCGCTAATGCTGCAGTGGTGAATAGGGTGGGGCAGAAGCTGACCGGCCAAACTACCGCCCGACTCATTCACTTAGTTCAACTCTTCGACGTCAAGCAAACAGCTCCGACTGGAGCTTGTTGGATCTCTTCGGATATCTTGACAACGGCCAAATTTGACCGATGTGAAAGTCGGAATGCGACATGACCGACTTTTGGTCATGTCGACTCAATAGACTACAATTCCGTTTGGGTGATGCTCAGAGGCAAGCTGATATTCCATGAATGACCAGCAGTCGAAGTTGGCGTCATTGTAAAAGGCCGGATACACGCTGTCAAGCGATAGGTTGAGGGAATTCGGCTCTGTCTCCACCGAGTCTTCGAATTCTTCGTCCTCGTCCTCGTCCTCGTCCTCCTCCCTTTCTTCCTCATTCTGAGCCGGATTGAGGCGCGGTATGTCATAACACCGCACGACAGTGACGTACGGTACATTCTTCCTGTCCCCAGAGCTTATACTGGCGATAGGGAATCGTTTATTCTGCCCTTCGCTGTTGAGATAGTTGAGACAAGAGGCAAGTGCGTCAGCGTCGACACGTATGCAATACTCGTAGAGCAGCCATGGCTTCAGTGGATCTGGTCGAATATCTCGGTCCATGCACTCATATGAGAATGCCTGCGAAGCAGCCCATGACTGATGGATAGTGCGTACAGTCTCGACACTGGCACCTTCGAAAGCCGGGTCCTCTTTGATGATCATATCAAAATTCTCTGCCAGGCGGGGTCCATCCTCGAAGACGTCTGATACGAAGGCGACCACCATGTCTTTCCAGGTGCTCATGAACCGTTTCCAAGCCGCATCGTCCATGTACGTAGTTCTATAAATGACGAACCCCCATCTTGGTGCAAGATGTACGCAATTGTCTGCTCTGCGCATAGCAGAGGGGCGATTGAGGTTAAGTATTGACGCAATGGCCTTCTTTGCACTTCCAAAACGGATTTGGTGTTGCTTGACAAGGCTCAGCGGCGGCAGAGGTCGAGCACGTAAGAGACAGGTCAGCGGTTTCGTTTTTGATGACAAGAATTGGAGGTTGCAAAGACGAAAAGCCTTCCGGAAGGTTTTGTTGCAGCTGTGCCGATGGCCGTGCATATTATGATATCTCGTGGACGACGCCTTCTCATGGAGTAAGATTTCAGGCACAGATGCAAGCTGGCAGGTCGACCTAGTCCGCATTGCCTAGCGTGACCCACATTTGTTAGCACGCCTTCATGACCACCAATACCAGACCACACCGAAACAACGGATAGAAGAATGCTTGCATCGTTCTAGGACCTGAAGCACTTTTGACATCATCTAAGATTTCCCGAGGTTAGGTCTACTGCGGGGCATACAGCGCCACGGTCCTCGTTGAGATGTCAACCTGAGTGGGAAGGTCTGGTACGTTTGGAGGGCGGGCGCGATCCCGGCCTCTATGACTTGTCCATCTCTTCCAAAACATTGCCATCGCTGTTGCCTTAGACGTATGCGACAAGTGAACAGGCGACAGCAGTACTCTTTCCCCGACAACAGGCAGCACCTTCCTTCTCTCCTCCCACTCATCTGCACGACGCTCACCATGTGGTTTGGTCCTATGCGTGAATCCCAGCAACGCAAGCCGCCCTTCTCTCACCCTTGCATCGATACATTCGGAGCTCACAGGACGATACAGGACGACACAGGCATCGACATGACTCAACGATGGAGTGTAGAAGGTGTGCAAAGCTGACACGCCCGAAGGCGAGGGCGCGATAGCCACACTGCAGCGCAACCAGGAGCTGGCAAGCGCGTCAAAATTTATGGTCAGACTACACACTCTGAGAACGACAGCGCGATCACTGTCCTTCACCGGTATCCAGACTGCGGTAGTGTCACGTCTACTGCTCTCTTATCTGACGTTCGCCGATGTCGATCGATGGCCGCCTGAGATGGCTTGCAGCAAGAAAAAGAGTCATCGTGGAGGCCTCCCTGGGCATTTCCCGCATCGGGCAAGCTTATGATCTTGGAGAGCAGGAGGTCGAAATTTGATGAAGAAGGTGGAGAGCTCAGCAGCTTTATGCTTGGGGACTGACGAAGCCGTGAGTGAGAGCTGAGACTCGGCGGTGAGTTCTGGAGGCCGCCCCGCAGGGCTGCAGCACTAGCCACACGGGTATGCAACCTAGTGATGGTTTGCAGGCTCTTCAGCGGAGAAGCGCGCGAGTAGCGTCTCTTCATCGAGGTGCTCCCTGCCCCGTTCACCGCAGTCGTTGTCGCGTCTCTCGCTCGCAATCAACTGCTCATCGCAAACGTTGCTGCAAGCAAGCTCCGCGATCTGAGCGCCATCACCAGGCAACAGCACCAACACGCAGTCGCTCATTCCTTTGTCACCTGGATCTCTCATTACTTCAATCGATCCCTTTGCTATTGATGCACTCTGGTTGTCGATGAAAGTCTGTCGCCGACCGACTTTTTACGGAGAAACCGATTTTGTGGCGGTGCTCAGCTTGCATCAACATCCCCAGGAATAGACACACCCATCATCGTCGCCGAGTCCGCGCCTCAGGCACACATACCATTGCAACGTCATAACAGATTTAGTCGACAGTTGACAGGGGTCTGGACTTCATACACATCGCGTCGGTCTCTCCTTCCTCGCTTTCTTCAATCTTGGGTCGTGTGTGGCTCGACGCCCGCCCTTTCGTTTTTGCAGCAGTAGTCGCAGCAGCTTTAAATCGTGAACTGCGATTTCCACACTCTTTCTTTCAACCACAACATCCATCTTCGGACGTTTATCATGGAGTCCTCAGCACCCGCATCGCTATACCCTGCCATGGCATTGCTGCACTATATGCACGCTCCTACCGTTGGGTTCTTCTTCCTAGGAGCAACAGTATTCAGTCTATGCATCCTGCAAAAGCCGATTTCAGTGTCGCATAAACGAAGACGAGGCGTCTTCGCCATCACAGCACTCATTTTCATCTCATACGTCACCGAGGTCCTCTACTACTTCAGCCGATCACTCGCAGATGCAAAATATACGGCTCCGGAACCAGCAGCAATCAGGTGTCTTGGATCTATTCTCGTTTGGGGGCCTCTTTCATACTCATTGTGGACCTCGAAAACTCTCAGATGGCACCCCTACTTTGGCGCATTCGTCCTTCAGTTCGCATTCGAGACGACAGTATGCTTGATGAGCGCTGCCTCAATCCCCCAAGAAGACCGGGCCAACAACGCACCACTCGTCCTCGACTGCATCAGAGTCCTCGTCTCCCTGATAGTTCTGCTTGACAGCTTTGTTATCACGCTTACCAAGCATGCGGAAAAGAGCACCGACGAGGAGAGCCAATCGCTACTCCCTAAACCAGCCAATGGCGCAGCGACTCAGAACGGCAGTGCAGGCTACGGTAGCATTGAGCAGACCGCTTCTGACGATGAGGAGGAGTCGCCAAAGGATAGAGATAAGGAGCTTAAAGAGCAACAAGCGAAGCGCCTGGAGGAAGAGGGAGGTTGGTTTGGATACCTCAAGTCCTTCGCAGTGTTCTTGCCGTACCTGTTTCCCCGCGATGATTTGATGGTCATGGGGGCTTTGGGGGTGCGCCTGATCCACATGCTCGCCGAGCGCGCGCTCAACTTGCTTACGCCTCGGCAACTTGGTATCATCACCAACGAACTCAGCAAGAATACAGGTATGATGCCCTGGAAGGATGTCGGCCTTTGGGTTCTGTTCCAATGGATTGGCAGCTATGCAGGTCTGGGCTTCATCGACGGCATCGCTAGTATGGTTATCTCCAACTCGGCGTATCGAAGGATCACACTCCTCGCATACGAGCACGTCCTGAGCCTTTCGATGGATTTCCACACGTCCAAAGACTCCGGTGAGGTGCTCAAGGCCGTCGAGCAAGCGTCGTCTCTCAACTCGCTCGTCGAGATGGTCCTTTTCGACATTTCGCCTATTCTTCTTGACCTCGTCGTTGCTATGTGGTACGTTACACATCTGTTCGACGCTTACATGGCTTTCATCATACTATTCATGGGTTTCGCCTACACCTGCATCGGTTGGTACTTCACAACACTCTCGCAACCAAAACGCAGAGATTATGTGGAGAAGCAGCGCACCGAAAGCTCGACTGTCAATGAAACAGTTCACAACTGGCAGACAGTAGCCTACTTCAATCGCCTGACCTACGAGCACCAACGCTACGCGTCCAATATCATGAATACCATCAGGGCGCAATACGCTTACTACTTCCGATCGATGGGTGGCCACGCGGCACAGGACATGCTCACTACGTTCGGGTTCGCGGCTTGCTGCGTCTTCGGTATGACCCAAATCGTTGCTGGACGTAAGCAGGTTGGCGATTTGGTCACCCTTATCATGTACTGGCACACGATGACAAGCCCTCTGTATGTGCTGTCCTATAGCTACAGGCATATCTCGAGCTCTCTCATCGATGCAGAGCGCTTGCTCCAGATGCTGAAGTTGAAGCCATCCGTTGCCGATAAAGAGGGCGCAAGAGATCTGGTCGTCGACAGCGGCGTGGTCGAGTTCACAGGTGTCGAGTTTGCCTACGATGAGCGCAAGCCCATCATCCAAGGTGTGGATCTGAAGGCTGAAGGCGGACAGACCATTGCTTTCGTCGGTGAAACTGGTGGCGGCAAGTCGACAATGCTCAAGCTGCTCTTCCGCTTCTACGATGTTACTGGCGGATCGATACGAATCGACGGACAAGACCTGCGTTCTGTCACTCAGTCAAGCCTCCGTGACGCCCTCGGTCTTGTCCCACAGGATCCCGTCTTGTTCAACCAGACCATCCGCCAAAACGTCCGCTACGCACGCCTCGAGGCCACAGATGCTGAAGTTGAGGATGCATGTCGTGCAGCCGCTATCCACGACGACATTGTTGGCTTCCCAGATGGCTACAACTCCAAGGTCGGCGAGCGTGGCGTACGTCTTTCAGGTGGACAACTCCAACGCATCGCTATCGCACGCGTGCTTCTCAAGAACCCAAAGATCGTACTTCTCGACGAGGCCACATCGGCTATCGACTCAGGTATCGAGGCGCTCATCCAGGAGGCCTTTCGTAAGTTAAGCAAGGGTCGCACCACATTTGTCATCGCCCACAGACTCTCAACCATCGTCGATGCAGATCAGATCTTGGTCATCGAGAAGGGCGCGATAGTCGAACGGGGGAGTCACCATGACCTGCTAGAGAAGGGAGGGAAGTACAACGAGCTGTGGACTAAGCAAACTGCAGGGCACTTGTCAAACATGGGCAGTAAGGTGCCAAGCAAGGCAAATTCAACGAATGGCGAGGTCGATGCGAACACGCCGCTGATTGATATCACGCCTGCTGCAGAGGATAAGGCGACTGTGACAGGAAGGAGCGAAGAGGGCAAGGGCGGAGTGGAGAAGCGCAAGTGAGTCTCGGGTCGATAGATTGACAGTTGTCTAATGAACTGATCATTAATTATCTTCTTGCAAGATCGTAGCTGTTTCGCGTTTGACGCAGCATGTTATTATCTCGGCCTGAATGGCCACGTTGTTCGTTGCAGTCATCAGTGCGCGTTAAGCCAAGAAGGTCTGACCTTCCTGTCACTTCAAACCCGGGTCGTTCTGCAGAGCTGTGCATTAGGTGAAAGTGATAAGTGAACGTTGAATATTGAGTAAGAATTTTGGCCTCGAGGTGCACCCAGCCCTGCAGGTCGTTTGCTCCTTCCGCAGCGACAGGCAGCACAACACCCCCCACCGACCACGCCATCCAATCAACATGAGGTTGCGTATTCTAGTTATCGCTACCTGGTTGCCCTTGCTGGTAATACGCAGATCGCTCCGAATCCCGCCACGGCCTCTGACCGTCGCCAGCGTCACTTCGCACCCTGTTTCCGGGGAACCTTCCTCCTCCTCCATCCAGTACTGGTAGCCGGCCAAAGCTCAAAAAGTGTGACAAAATAAGCCTTCAACCGCTGGGAAGACTATGTGTGCCGTGGTGAAGAGCTCTTGGAAGCTTGCATCTCCAACAAAGACAAAGCCGTCCAATTCCTCACTCCTATCGACAGTCCCTTCAACACTACATTCGACGCAGATCTCAAACCATGGGGTAACAATGATCGTGATGCAGACGCAGATTGTGTGTTCGGCCCATATTTGAAGGTGCCGTTCGAAGCAATGAACATTGATGATCCATCAGCTGACCGGAGATGGCATATCAGGCGTAGACTGGTCTAGGCACAGCGATACTACGGGTGCGATAAGAGCGGTCGACCCTTTCGAGTCGGCGAGCCTCGCAAGTCTTTGTGCGACAATGTACGCGGTGGAACTGGAGATCAACGATTGCGACAAAAAACCGCGAATCAAGCATGAGTAGCAACAAGATGCAAGAACAGTGCATTGTTCTCTTCGTTACCACTGGACTCGAGGGATTATATCTGCTGGCACTGTACATTTTGCCAGTCCACGCACCACGATCCACGACCCGTTTACGGTATTTTGGTTAGATCTTAATAGCATCATTCAATGCAAAACAGAGTCAACACACGCGCGAACAAACGCGGAGGCCAGTAACCGCCGGGAAGGACTATCGAGAGGCACCAGAGGTGGGAGAGGTGCTCGGGGTACAAGGGGCACCATGGTTACCAGGCTCATGAGAGGCACTAGTCGTGGTAGGAACGAGATAACAGCATCTGCAGCGGGACCGTCTGAGACCAGTCCAAAGAGGAAGCGCTCAGATGAAAATGCCGTGAAAGACGAAGACTCTGATGGTGCAGCCTCGCAGTCCAGACTCGCAGTCTAGCAAGCGTGCACGCGCAGGCCCGGTCCGCCATCATCCTTGTCCGCCCATTCAGCAGCCGGGAGATGGAATATCGGCTGGTCACTTCATAGATCTCGAGACTGAACATCCTCAAAGCTCAAATCACTCTGACAGTCCAAAGTCACAATCGAGCAGGCGCTCCCGTAGAAACACAGATTCTCTCGTACCTACGTATGCCCGTCCCAGCCCAGTATACGCTCCTACTAGCCCCTGCTAGCCCGGCATACGACCCTCTCAGAGATGACGACTACAGCCCCGGGGCCAACCCGATCAAATACAACGTCTCCGACAGCGAGTTTGAAGGATCCGAATATGCTTCGAACGAGTCTGGAAGGCGACCCCAGAAGAGCGTACAGTGGGACAGTGTGAGATAGAGTCTGATCGAGGCTCGCCTTTACGTGAGCCTATGGCTCCCCGTTATCGTCCTAACCGGTGGGGGCTGGAAGAAACGAGGATGTATTCCGGGAAGAGCACCGTGACCCTCAGCGCCAGCAACAACAGTCGAGCGTGTCGTTCGCAAACATGCGCCCTGATCC
This sequence comes from Didymella pomorum, assembly GCA_022225945.1. NCBI lineage: Eukaryota > Fungi > Ascomycota > Dothideomycetes > Pleosporales > Didymellaceae > Didymella > Didymella pomorum. The sequence continues at coordinate 86,613 of JAKJXN010000051.1, read as the reverse complement.
TCGCGCTGTTGGAGCGGCGGCTGCTGCCCGAGTGAACCCTGACCGAGATCGGGGATACGACCCAGCAGAGCACGCACGTAATCGTCACCACTCTCCTCTTGACCCGGCTTGAGCGATGAACAGCCAGAGTCAACTCCAAGGCGAGGAAACCAGCCTTACTATCGAGAGGCTCGTGATGAGGAACGTCTAGAGGCTGGCCCAGATCTAGACTTGCCCCCTCATGCCCCAGGGCTCGAAGCCATGGTGAATGGGTTGGAAGACCGGCGACGGCGAAATGATCCAGCTGCTCCGCCAATCCAGCCTGCTCCTATGGAGAACATCAATCCGAGATTTGATGGGCTTATGGACCGTTTCTAAAATGGACTGCGATAGCAGTTAGCTGCTGCTGCAAGGCGTCAATCCGCTCCACTTCTGGATAAACAATCTCCACCGTATGAGGTACAAGGGAATGGTCTACCCAGGTCTTCACAGCCTAACTTGTTCGAATGATTGCAGCGACCAGACCCACTCCCAAATGGTCTGCCCGAACTCGAACATTCCAACCCATTTGCGGGATTGCCACGGCCAGGATCGGCTCCAAATGGCCTACTTGAGCTACAACCAGTGCCACTGTTCGACTTCGCTGACGTCCATCACTTGCGTTCCGGTCTGATTCCTGGGCTGTCACACCGAGTGCGAGTGGAGCTCACTCAGACGCCGATAGTTCAATGACAGAACCGGATCGTTTTGCGTGCGCTGGCCGATAGAGACGACGAGGTTGTTGACCAGTATGCATAGTGGCGCGAGGAACTTGAGAGGGAATTGGGTCAAGATGAGCGGGACGAAGGGGAGTGGTAGAAAGGTTTGAGCAGACTCGAGATGAGCTGTCTGAATAAAAGTAGGCGGGCGGGCGGGTAGTAAAAAAAGTTTTGGTCTTTGAAGAAGAGGGAGTGACAAGTAGCTGTTTGGAGGCGTTTGCGTGCGGTGACCAAGTCTTCGCGAACGGAAGAATGGCCTGTGAATAGATCGTCCCTACAGTTGAGAAAATTACCAAGTAAAGTCCAGTTCTTGCTGCGGCTCGAGAGCCCAGATGTATGCTTTGGCTCTGAATTCCGTAATCTCAATCATTCCCATGTGCCAAGCCCGCTAACGCTGCCCCGCCGGAGAGAAGCTGAACCGCCAGTTCGCTACATTCGACACCTAGCCCAAACCTGCCCAATCGAGGAGGTTCATCTGCAGCCCTGCACTCAACCTCATCTCCGCACCGTCCCACAGCAATCAAATCCTTCGAACCCATGTTCGTCCATTGTCATGACTGCGAGCCGCGCAGACAGGGCTCTTTTGCACCTACTTTCGACACATCTGCAAGGCCTTGCCGGGTGTGGTGAATTGAGTGCCTCGGCAGCCTTCCGCTGAACCTTGCGGTTGCGCCTTGCGTCCAGTGACATCCCTGCGACGAGAATGCCGTGAGTCGAGCATCGTCCCTTGCTTTCAACGGTCGATAGTCCACAATGCAGGGTCAAAATCGGCCTTCTTTCCACACCGTGTTCGAGAGTTGCCGGATGCAGGTCACCCGGGGCGGTCAGAAAGCTCTTACGTTGTTCCTGCGCCGCACAGCTGGCAAGTCCATCCTGGTACATCGAGACCATACTGACAATATTATGCACGCAGTGTAACGGTCGATAGTCCTAATTACAGGGCTCTTTCGCGCCTATATTCGACGCTGCTGAGCAAACTTTCCGGTTCAAGACCTGAGCGAGCTGTTCGAGACCCACGCCGCGCATGGTAACTACAGCCTTGCCTTCAGCCGCACACTGCCAACGCCTGCGAACTTCGGTCGACTTTGCATTGGCAACGGTCGATAGCCGTCGCAAAGGGGCAAATTTAATCTATTTCTCACACTTCTTCTCGAAATTTCCTCGTCAGGACGCTCCCAAGGCATGCGTAAGGGTCTTACGCCGCATAGCTGAGTTTGCATTTGACCTCGTCCTGGTTCTTCCAGGCGTACTGTATCGAACCGCGCCGCGCGCCGCAACGCTCGATAGTTACGCAGACAGGACTTAAAACGCCCTTCTTTCGAAGAGCTTGCCAGGACTTGCCTTCTGCGGAAATTGTGAGCAAGTCGTGGCAGCCGCGCCCTTACGTGACCTTGCGCGCGTCCTCACCGCTGAATTGCAGACATGCGAGCAATCAAGGATGCCCGGTACGCATCATCTAGTTGACGCACTCCGGAAGCAACAAGTTCATGCTCCGGCAGAGGCAGAGACAGATCGTCCACAGGAGTTGTAGTTGCTACCTGGTCGCCCAATCCACTTCTCGTCAAAGCACTGAAGACACAGTCGCGATGGAGCTAGACACAATCAAACCGACCACCCTGGTACTTAACTTCAACGGCTGAAAGCTGTATGACAGGCCTCCTCCGCGCCTACTTTCGATGCCTTATCCGCACTTTCCAAGATTGGAATTGTCCAGTTGCTCAACTGCCTCTGTCTGCCCTCTAGCTGAGCCCCGCGCTCAGCACAATACGATAAGAATAGCATCACGACATAACACAGACGGTATATCTTGTTCGCTATAGTCACGAATACAGGCCTCAAAGACGCCTATTTTCGATACTGTTCCTCACACTTGCCCTTCGCGGACGATCTGAGTCGCTCGACAGCCTCTTGGTGAGCCTTGCGCTGAACTCATCAAGAAAAAGCAACCTCGGAGATTGACGTGGATGCTACATTCTGACAATGACTTGCTGCACTTACAAGGATGAATGAGGCTTGCCTCTAGCCTTTGCTTCGGAATTTGCCTGTCGCGAACAATTTGAATTCTTCGACAGCCTCGTGGTGAGCCTTGCGCCGAGCACGAGGAATAAAAAGCAATTCCACACCAATGTCATGACACGAGACCGCACATCGCAACTATCAATAGCCCTATATACGCAGCTCTATTTCCAGTCCTACTTCCAACGCAAATACAAGAATTTCTGTTTGAGGACAATCTCGACTCGTGAAAAAGGGCCCAGCTGAACTCTAAACCAGCCTCGCATCAAGCCTCGTGTTCAGCCTCATCCACAGCGACATGCATCTTCGTGGTCCACAGCAGTCCGCTCCAACGGCCATTAGCCTATATACAGGGCTATTTTGCGCCTGCCTCAAACATTTTTGTGCAAACTTGCCCTTTGTGGGCATGCTGAGTCTTGGTTCCCTTGCGTTCAGCGCGCGCCCATTGGAGCCAGCGTGCCGTGCATTCAACCGCAGCCGCAGTTTCCAGAGCCACTTTCTCTCTGCACAATGACTAACAGGAGCCAAATTCGCAGGGACTAGGGACTGGGATTTCAGGAACCAACAGTAGCAACAGCGTTTGCAAATCGTGAAAGAGTACTCGGATCCGAAGTAACGGACGGAGGGAGAGCGGAGCGGAATAAGAGGAAGCGGCTCTCAACGCACGTTCCTCGATCCGTCGCCCATCTGCACAACCGCGCCGCTCGTTCCGCTCCCTCGCAGGCCTCGATTGGTACGGATGACGGAGACGGGAGCGCCTATTTCCCACACTCTTCGTGACTTGCCTTTCACGGCTGTTTGTGCTGCGCTGGCACGGCGGGAGACTTGCTTTCATGGTGAACGGGCAGCTGCGGCGTGCTGCGGCCTCTCTCGCCGTGCCAAGGCGCTGTGGTCTGGTGCCGGGCTAGAGGACAGGGGTTGGCTTACTGAGCATTTAGTGCGGTTTTAGACTCGTGACGAGCAACCCAAGGCTTTGAGCAATGCGAGTGCGATGAAGGTTGAGCACTCCGAGGAGGACAATTGGAAAAGGACACGGATGCTGTACCCGTACTGCAATCGACGCTTGAGCAGGAGTTGCCGTTTGTAGACGGTGATGGTACAGTACCCGTAGGAAGTTTCCGAGGATCCGAGGAGGAGCGTGAAGGAGCCGAGGGAGCAGGATGAAGGCGTTGACCTGGGTTAGGAGACGCACATCCAGCTTGTCTCTGGTGCCTTGCGAGGGAGCTTGTGTCGTGACTGAATACCGTCATGCTGCTTTCGTAATCTCATCGATTCTGAGGCAATGGCGATAGCTCACACTTAAAGTCTCCAACTCGTATGTCAAGTTACACGGAATACGAGATACGACCCCATGATCTTCTTTCGCCGTAAACTTGATACCCAAAAGAACGCCTTCATGCAAGAACGCGGGTACGCTATCCGCTCTACAATCGACAGAAATCGCACACCTGCCCGAAGCAGTCGGTCCGCAACCCTGGCGCAGCCCTGGATTCAGGAACGCGGGTGCCGTACCCGTGGAGATCATACAATGAGTAGTTGTTGGGACGTCATGGAGGGAGGTCCGCGGAATGAAGGGGGCGGGGGATCGACAGGGGATGCAGTGGGGATGTGGTGAGTGAAGGGGGCAGTCACGAGAGGTCAGATCGTACGTTTGAATATGTTGGATTAGATATTATGGATTCTGCTGGCGGTGAGATCGGCTGCTGCGGTCCATCTACGGATTGTTGGAGCAGATTCTCCGCGCACACATGTTGCGCTTGCGTGCAGTCGAAATGTGCTCAACCTTGCGGAGTCGTGTTGAGAGGTGCGATGCAAGTGCCCAGACGGTCATACAGGTATGATGTCGTACCAGATGGGCTTGTGGGGATCATATCCGGGGATTTTTAATGTCGACTGAGGCCCGGTAGAGCTCATTTCAAGCTTATGCGTGACGACAGCCAGCCGCAGAAGTGCTCAAGCCGTGCAATTGCTTGATCACTAATGCAAGGCTCGCGCCCTGCCGATAGCAGTAAGGCAGCCTTTTATCCATCTCATGGCGACCGCAATCCTTGCTTACGGTGTAATGGACTCCGAGCTCACAAATGAGTCCACGCACTCACAAGCCCATTCATTCCTCTCTTCTCACCCCACCGCTTTAGCATCGCCATTGCGTTTTCATGCATCTCTCTTGTTGGTCCCAGAATAGCCACAACAACAACCGGCGTCACACTTCTAATGAAGTCAAACCCTACGGTTTTGGTGCCTTCCAAATGACCGGCCGTCTTCAGTATGGTCTCCGCCGATCGCACAGCTTGATTGAACAGTGCAGAGGGTGGAGGCGAGGGTGGTGGGGACATCGACGACGATGCTGACGGCGAAGACCTAGGCGAAGGATCGTTGAGCTTTGGGTCTTGGGTGTTAAGTTTGTGCAACAGTAACGTAAGCGTTATCTGTATGGACTCGAAGGTCGCTATTGTGAGCGCAACGAAGCTATCTGGGAGGATGACGTTCCTTGAGCCCTCAAACGCAGGCTTGACGCCACTGACGGAGAGGTTTGCCATGTTCGCCTCCACGATTTGTAGACCTGAAGAGGGCTTTGCGAGGTACGGATATGTTGCTGCCCAATGGTCAAGGTCAGCGACCAATTCTTTTGTCCGCTTCCTGCAGAGCTCCAAATCTACTTTTGGCGGGAATGGCGAACTGAAGAAGGTTCGTAAGCTGCCATTGATACCGCATAGGCTAGTGCACTCAGGAATCATGAGCATGATGTCTGCGAGATCGTGATGTGCGTTGCGAGGCATGTTGACGAAAGGTATTGTCATCCAGTCGTGTGAAGAGAAGACGGAAGGCTTGTTCAGGATCAAGGCTTTTTGCGCCTGGTGGTTTTGAGTATAGTTCGCAGTGTTGTTGTCGGTTGACTTACATCAGATACTCGCATGGCTTTGAACATTGGCCATACCACGCCAGACTTGACTTTGGTCGGGCCTCGCATCTTGATGATCTCACATGCGGCAGCCACATGATGCAGCACGCTATCAGATGTCGTTCCGGCATAGACTTCGTATAGACCCAAGATTATCGGCACTAAGATCTCCTCGTCGTCTGGTATCCGGTCAGGTCCAGTCAGTCGTAACAATGATTGTCGCTGAGCATGGAGCGACACTGTATACCAGCGGTAAGAGTCTACCAAGATGGTAGGATCATTGTGTATCTTGGCGAAGAATGCCATGGATGCTGCGCGTATCGACAGCTTGACTGCAGGCTTGACTGCCTTGCTGTGTATTACTGGTAGGTGGGTGAGCCAAGGAATCTCCGGTGTGTAGTTCCGAGTGTTCTGGTTCATCTCGACGAAGTGTAGTAGAAAGGCCATGTCCAGAGCATCACCCTGGATCTTAGAAGGCTGGTAATATTGGGGTGCCCTGTACTGGTACCGTATTGTCGCCACCGCTTTTTCTGCCTCTGGTGACAATACATCGCCATCGTTGGATATCGCAGATAAGGGTACGTCTTGCAGTGATGAGCCAGTTTCAGAAGGCTCTGACTTTGTCGTCAGGGCTGAGTCCCTCCGAAAGGTTGAGGAAGGTGTTGCCGGCGTGTCACCTTCCCGTATAGCTGTCGCAACGTTGGTCTTGGTAACGTTCTTCTTTTTCTTTGCTCGAGGCTTGGTAACTCGGTCAGTCATATCAATGATGACCGAGCCCATGATGGGCCCCGAGCATTGTAGCCCCAGGCGCCGGCATTGGTTGCAGAACTCTGGCGTCTCATCGCACTATCGTATTACTCTTAGTTCCCGGTCGATCTCCACAGGGCTGTTGATGGTACCTTTACACGACGCTCACGGCATTGGGTGCACGCTCTGCTCCTTTGGGCTTTGGGCATGAGTAAGATGTTGGCGATGTGTCACTACACGTGGAAGTGGTGGAGCGATAATGAAAGAGGGAATTCCAGCGACGTGGATGAGCCGGCGGCGTTGAATTGGCGGAAGGAACACATGCAGGTGTCATCATAGCACCCGCTAACAGCCGCAGTCTAACGAGGGTAGGGATGGTCTGCGCGGGATACTGCGACCGTTCCGCTACTGACTTCAGCGTTTCAAACAAAGTTTGAGACCGTTAGACGGGAATCTGATCAGCGGTGAAGCTATCTCATGTGCTCTGCGTTTTCAACTTGGTCGTCTTGGGCGGCTTTTGTGCGGTTTGGAGGCCAGCAGGTGGTTCCTGTGTAACAGTGATCGACACGAGAATGTACCGAGGCCGAGGACTCGGCTGCATGTAGCCTGCAGGGACGACCGAGAAGGGGGAACGTTGTCCCGACTGGGAACACAGAAAGGATGTCAGATCCAATTCCGACATGTCTTTAAACCAGTTTGGAAAGTTTGGAAAGGCTGATTGATTGGTTTAGATATTGACGCCGCGCTGAGATATTCATATATGCCGATTCATCCATGACAAAGAGTCTTCGCTGTCCATATCGTTCCTGAGCAGAGACGTTCACTTTACAACTCGCCCTTCTCGCCCTTCTTCGCGCCCTCCTGCTGCAGTTCCTTGATGTGGCTGTCGTGGTCTTTGACGTTCTGCTTGTCGGCCGCAATGTTGCTCTCGCCCGAGCTGGCGAGGTCCTCGCGCCATCGGCCCTTGCCCTCCTTTTGTTCCTTCAGCTGCTCCTGCTTCTTCTGCTCAAGCTCCTCGGGTGTGCGGTTGCCATCCTCCTTGATTGCCATGCGCGGTGTTGTGGACAGGGCACGGCGTGTGATGGGAGAGAAGGCGGAGGTGATGGGACGGAAGGCGGAGACGAGGGCGCGGGGTGCCATTGTTGTAGGATGAATGTTTGTGGCTTTGGTGAGGGTTTGAAAGGCAATTGAGATTCTGTGGTATGTTCTCAGCGTCTTGTAGGTAGAAAGAGAAGACGTTCAAAGCGAGCATAAAAGTTGGAGAGCTCCGAAGCTCGTCATCATATGACGTCACTGCAAAGCTCTCAACACCAAGCTTGCACTCACGATGCCTCGGGTATGCATTGACCATTGGATCTGACTCCTGCGGCGTCGGACATGCGGAAGGTCTTCAGTGACAGATAATCAAGGCTTCTTTTCTCAAACGAATAGAAGCCCTGATGGCTACAATAAGCTGCCTGGTCATAGCGGGTCATATTATACGCAATAGTTAGGGCAACATGTCATTGCAGTTCACGGGTAGCAAAGGCAAATCCAGCAAGAGAGGTAAGTGTGTACGGTACCAATAACATTTAATATCCAAAGCGATACGTATCATCGACACAGAGCCCCCATCGCCGCTCCACATATGGGGTATCATGACGAAAACAATGAGAAAAGAACGACTCCTCCAGCCTCCTGTGTGCTCAATCATTCTTCCATCCCCACCTCATCTCGGCCCATAAAGCCCATAAAGGCCGTTCTCCTTTTGATGCTGACCTTTTTGTCGCGGCCAAGACGCGCACCCTTCTCTCTAGCATTTCGAGCTGCAACGCATCGTATTCAGCGCGTACCGACTGCGATCCGTACGGTCCCAGTGGCAGAATGCGGCTCTTCTAAGATGCATTCTGCTGGTGCGACTGCTCACTTTTGCGTTGCAGATGGTCTGTCAGTGTTTGCATGTCGTGTCTGGCCTCGGGCACCTCATCGAAAATGGCCCTTAGACTAGACATTTGCTTCTGTGCCACGGCTTCATTTGCACTAAAACTGTTTAGCATCTGGATCACAACAGGAGAATCGATGTACGGGCCAAGGATCTCAAGTGCTTTGGGGATCCGGTGGTGAGCCGGGATATTTGCAGAGGTCTGAGGCTGGTTAAGTGCAGGGGCCATGGGAGGTGCAGCGTAGGGGTTACCATACGGTGCAGGTGGGAAGTTGTTGCCCATTGGCGAGTACTGCGGTGCGTGTGGGTTTGTGGTGACTGGCGACGGGCTCGGACCATTGGGTGGACCGTTCTGAGGTGCGACCATCGGTGGTGCGGGCTGAGCGATTTGACCTTGCGAGATCTCTTGCGCCGGATAGCGCTCGAAGTGCTCTGTAGGAGGAAGCTGTGGCTTGACCTCAGGCAGCTTGGCGATCAGAGTGAGCAGCAACATGTGCTCCTTCCGAGGGGTCTCGATTGTGCAGTGCTCAAGCATGTCGATGAAGGGCGATAAGTTGCTGCCACCAGCTTCGATTGGGATAAGGTAAAGATCGCGTAAAACCTCGTTGGTAGGATCAACCGGGACAACACCCCAGCGTTGCCTAGAGTGGAAGTACTCGTACAGATGGTCGAATACTCCTCGACCTTCTGAGGTGACAGGGCTGATTGCCAGAACGGCGACCTCGTGACTCTCCGATCTTGCTATGCCTCGGATGTAGTCATCGCCCTTAGCGTGATCTATACGGCCTTGGATGGATACTTGCTTCGTGAGCAATTTCTCCCACGGCATAACTTGGCCGAAATCACCACCTGCAACAAATCGAGCAACGGCGTCAAATGGCTCCATGGACTGCATGCTGATAGATCCTTGCCAGCAGACAGTGGGGTCGCTCGTGTATCCAGACATCTCTACGTCGTTATCTTCGTCCTTGAGCAGGCGGTCGACATCTGCATCATCGACAGATTGTTGAGATTTCTCCTGGATCGAGCTCTGCCTACGAGGCACGAAAGCGTGCTGGTTGTTCTGCGGCGACCGGACCTTGTCGAAGACTGAGTTGATGTCGAAGTTCGTCGATGGGCGGCGCGCGCTGTCAGTATCGATGGTCATAGGTTGAGTGGCATCGACTGGGGTCTGCGAAGGACGGTCGCGGCCTGGAGAGTTGGGTCGCACGCCCTGTTCCTCTTCTTCGGTTTCCCGCTCCCTGAGCTGCGGCGCGCGGAACTCGGTGTTGTCATTAGCGTTCTCGTCATCGACGATCTCGTCTCCTTTGTGTGTCTTGCGCATTCGAGGGGCTGTCTCTTCGGTCAGGATCAGCTGCTTCTCAGCGGCTTCTCTCATCGCAGCGTATTCCCTCTGCTTCTCTTCACTAGCCATCTCCTCAGTTGCCATAGTGGCCAGCTCATCAGCCTTCAGGCTGCCAGACAGGAGGCGGTCAATCAGGAAGGTGTTCTTCTTGATGTTGAACAAAATTGTGCGCAGGCGTTCGGCGAACGGAGAGTTAGGCCCGCTGGGTTCGCCGTGGTGCTCAACAGCAGCCTGGCAGATCTGAAGGACGAAACGCGTCGAGATTGATTTGGCTGTCTGTCCGTCAGGAATGCGGAAGCCTCTGGCGTCAGAAGCCTCCGTGATCAGAGGTGCCAAGTCGCCTTGAAGCTTCTGCGCGATGCCGCGCTGGTTCTCGGGAAGAGAGACAATTTCTGTAACCTTGGTGCTAGCCTTCTCCTGGTGCTGGCTCGACTTGCGCCTCTTCGTCTTCTTGGTGTCTTTTTCGGCAATCGACTCGTGGCGGCGCTTCTCGCCTGTTGGGGACTGCGGCTGGCTCTTAGGCGCTTCTTCGGTCTGTGAAATGTCAGCAGCAGCTTGGTGAGTAATGAAATCATGTCTACGACGCACCTTTGTCATGGCCCCGTTCGAGCTTTCCTGGACTGCTGGCGCAGGTGTGGGAGTTGCCTCGACCGAGGGCTTAGGCTCAGACTTCTTCGCAACGCTGCTGGGCTGAGGAGTCTGGGACTCGCCCTTGACGTCGCTGGCGCGAGGCTTGTTCTTGGAGCCCTTCTTGCGCGCCCACGGCTTCTCGCCGCGCGCCATGGCAGCCAGCAGCTCTTTGTGGTCCTCAGGCTTGCACTGCTCGCAAAAGTACGGCTTCTCGCCCCACTCTTCACTAGAAGGCAGACCGAGACAGACGTTGTGCTGCCAGGCGTCGCAGTTGTCGCAGCAGATCATGTCGCGTCCGCCGATTTCGCGCTGGACGCCGCAGACGCAGCGGTAGATGGTCTCCTCGTCTTCCTCATCGCCGTCCTCGGGCTCGACAGACTGTGTTGGTGTCTCGACTGGTGTGGCAGCCTTCTTGCTGCCCTTGCCGGCCTTGCCCTTAGGCTTCGTGGCGCTAACCGGCTCGTCCAAGTCTCTGTTCCTGTGGTGGCCCTTGTTGGCGCGGCCAGAGCGGCGTGCTTCGTCTGTAGGCAGAGTGTCAGCTCCAGTGTCTTCTATGGGCGTCGCTGTGCGCGTCGCATGGTGGTGAGGGGTGCGCAGTCGCCGTAACGTGCTGTCGCGTGTTGCTGGGTATTGCTTACCGGCCATGGTTTCTGACGCGGGTGATATGGGCTCAACACAGGCGCGCGATGGGTGCAGTGGCTTAAAGAATGGGCTCAGGCAGGGTCACGATCTCTCTATAGAGGGCTCCAGGCCGTTGCGCAAGCAGCTGCGCGGGCAAACGTGGGCTCTGATAAGCGTCTAGCTAGGGCGACAAGCGCAAACACGCGCTCTTGCTGTGTCTCGAGAACAGAAGGCGCGACTGGAAATGCGCCTGCTGTTTTCAAGGCCGTGCCTTCCGTGGCAGATCTCCACCAAGCTCGAAGCTGCCGTCACGCGATGTGAAGACGCGCCGCGCGGGATCAGGTCGCGCGAAAAGTATATCAATAAATGCGCGCTGCAGTGAGCGCAGTGCTAAGGGACAATGGAGTGTGGTCGCGGGGGAAATGTCGGTCGCGGGTGTCGTGTGTGAGTGGAGAGCGTGAGGAGATGCTGAGCTTTGACTCCGAACGTTACGTTAGCCGGAGCTTGCACCGGGCATCGGCGTCATTCCAAGGTTCGATTAGACAGTTTTGGCCATTGTCGATGTTTCGGCGAATTATCCAGAGCTTCGAACAAGCATCAGCAACAAATCACAGAAGCAGTCACTACGAACTATAGCGCAAGGACACCCTGATTGCCAATCTCCCGAAGCTCGTCACAGCTGCAATTTGACCGATGGCGGACGCACGAACATTACTGCGACAGCAAAGAGCTGCACGCGAACAGGCGAAGAAGGCCCAAACGCAATCGGCGGCTCCAGCAGCAGCGCCTGCCTCTAAGAAGAGGAAGGCAACAGACGATGGCACAGAAGAGAAAAAGAGGACGCGCACAGAAAAGACGGCTGGTGTGCCAGCAGGGTTCTTCGACACTGGCACGGAGCAGGAAGACCTTCAAGTGGAAGAAGAGGTCGGAGCAGCACCGGGACCAGCACCAACAGAGCCTCAAAAGCCCGCAGCTCCGCCACTCGATCCTAACGCCGAAGCCGAGCTGGATGCCTTTTTGAACGAACTGAACAAAGAACCGGAGCCTCAGCCGAAATACAATTATGCAACGGGCGCAGTGATAGAGTCTGCGCCTATGACTGCTGCTGAACTCGCTGCGCAAGCCAGGGAAGAGCAGAGCGCACAACGAGCAAGAAGGGATGAGGACATGGAGGCCGAAAAGGAGGAGGCAGCCAGAGCGCTGGAGGATGAATTCGAGGAGATGGAAGGGCTGGATGAGAGGGTCAAGAAGCTGCGAGAACAACGAGAAGCCTTGCGAACTCAATCTGCCCAGCTACCTGCACAGGCAGAGCCAACACCGGCACAACCACAAGCAAATGACGAAGAGAGCGAATCCGAAGACGATGAAGACTGGGACAATTGGCGGTTTCGTCCCGCATGAGCTACTCGTAGACGAGACCATGACCTAACTGAGATCACATTGTACAACAAACAACTAGACTATGATACCCGTGGTGGCTTGGAGACAGCCACGCCTCTGGAGAAACGTTGCGTAGATCATTGGTATAGCAGGGCGCTCCCTGCACTCCAATACGAAGCACCACCCTGCCAAATAGGCTACTCTCCGTACCTTAATACATTTGACAAGTGATCCTGCTCTGTTGCACGAGCATTGTCCTCAAAACAAAGGTCAAACACAGCCAATCAACGACCGATGTCGCCGAATAACCGTGCCAAGCTGCGAAACCACTGACGTTCGGGCACCAGCTCAGGGTTGCTAAGTCCGCAGTAACGTCCCTCTCAACACCTGTCCCTTTGATACACATATTCGTGTGCCGACGACGAAGCTTTCTCTGGACTTGACTAGTGGCAATTGCGCATACCGAACGTCCACATCGCCAGACACGCACACGACCTTCAACCCCACACTTCACCATGTCGCGGCGGCCCAATCCTGCCGCTGACCGCGCTGAGCAGAATCGCGCAACGCTCAAAAACCTGGTCAAGCTCGAGGGCAATAAGACATGCTCTGACTGCAAGAGGAACAAGCGTAGGCGAAACCTATTCCGCCAAAGCCTTATACGTATACTGACAGCTACGCAGACCCGCGATGGGCCAGTTGGAACCTCGGCGTCTTCATATGCATTCGATGCTCGGGAATTCACCGCGGCATGGGCACGCACATCTCGAAAGTCAAATCGGTCGATCTCGACACATGGACAGACGAGCAACTGCAGAGCGTGCTGAAGTGGGGTAATGCCCGTGCGAACAAGTACTGGGAGGCAAAGCTGGCGCCAGGACATGTGCCCTCCGAGGCAAAGATCGAGAACTTCATTCGCACCAAGTATGAGTCGAAGCGCTGGGTCATGGATGGCGGCATCCCGGATCCTGCAACACTGGGCGAGGACGACGACGATGTGGTGCGTATACTACAGGGGCAGCGAGAAGCAACAGCTAACAACTCCCGCAGCCATTGTCTCAAGTGCAACAGAAGATTCAGGTCGAGCGATCAGCCTCACAGCGTCTGGCTGGGAACGCTGCACCCTCAAGACCGCCGCCTCCACCGCAAGCAAAGCCTGCGCCGGTAATCGACCTCTTCGGCGACGCAACGCCTGCCCCGCCTCGATCGAGCACTGGACCGCCAGCTGCGACAAGAGCACCGCCGCCAAAAGCCGAGGCTGCTCCTCCGAAACAGACAAAGGCGGGTGACTCGCTCTTGGGCTTGGACTTCTTGGGAGGCAGTTCTGCACCGCCAGCCCGACCTTCTAGCACAGGACCAGCCGGCGCCTCTGCTGCGCCATCGAGGCCCGACCTCAAGCAGTCAATCCTGTCACTGTACGCTTCTGCGCCCAAGCCAGCAACAGCACCGCAGCCCCAGCAACATGCACGACAAGAGTCATTTGGCGGCCTCGCATCGCCCCAATCGCAGACATCTCCCACCCAGTCCGCCTTCGGCGGCATGAATGACGCCTTCAGCAGCCTCTCCTTCAACGCCGCGCCCGCACCTAAGCCCTCGCCCTTCTCCGGCCTCGACGCCTTCTCCAGCACAAAGTCGCCCGCCTCGACATCCTCATCCTCGAACATGTTCGGCGGCGGCGGCAACTTCTTCGACTCCAAGCCCAAATCGTCTCCAGTCCAGAACCGCACAACCAGCCCTTCGGCTGGCATCAGCAACTTCTCCGCTTTCAGCACTCCCGCGCCCTCGAAACCAGCACCCTCGTCCGGCATGGGCGGCATGGGCGACCTCCTCGATCTCTCGATGCCCTCAGCACCCGCACCTGCACCGCAGCAAACATTCTCGCCTGTCGCATCGCCGCCGCCCGCGTCCTCGGCATTCAATCTGTCTCAGCCGTCTGCGCCTGCGAAGCCGGCACAGCCCGCCAGTGTAAACTACGGAAACATGGATGCGTGGGGGAGCAACGATGCGTGGGGGAGCAACGATGCGTGGTCTTCTAGCACGCCTGCGGCGCCTGCTGCTCCTGCTGCCCCTACGACGACGGCGGCGCATGTGCCAGCCAAGAGCCCTGGGTGGGGCGGTGATGATGATTTTGGAGGGTGGAGTAGCGCTGCGCCTGCGACGACGGCGACGACGAATACTACGGCGAGTGCGAGCAAGCCTGCTGGTGGGTTTGGAGGCAACGACGATTTGTTCTCGAATGTTTGGGAGTAGATCTGTTCTGGGCTGGTGAGCTTGGTTGGATGGCATCCTAGTAATTGCATAGATCACGATTGAGATACATGAAGTATGAGGAAGTTGTATGTTACAGACCTAAAACGACAACAATGACAAGGTCCTGCAGAGTGCTGTGCTCCGGAACGCCTATAATCCGATTTCTTAACGCAACAGTGCAGCAATTACCGCGACCATCAAGTGCTAGAATATTCCTTGTGGACCTTGTACTCGGGGATCGCGTCATGCCACCTTCCAGCGTGAAGGCCTCCAGGTGCTCGGCCGCAATGACTCTCTTCCTCCAAATACCGTAGCCAGCGTTCTTCCCGGTCCTCTATCAATCTCTCCAGTTGAGACTTCCTGCATAGCCAGTGTGGCCGCCGTTCCCATAGTTTCCAGACCACATTCGGTCCGAGGACTCGGACTGGATTCTTACACACCGTGTATGCCCACCAGCACACCCCATCCAGTATCCACCCAAGTGTCAAAATAACCGTTCGTGCCGTTGCGCAGAATAACATGACCGGAAGTATGACGATGTAGGCGAGCGTATGGCGTAGCGTAGTGAATACTGCGCACGGTATCTTAAACCCGAGGATGGCGATGTAGACGGTCGTATGGTATAGCGCCTTGAGAGTTCCATGCCAGATCTTGAACCCGAGTATAGCAATGCAGACGGTCGTGGGTTATAAGGGGCCGCTCGCCTAGAATGCCAGATGGTACAGGAAGTACAGGACCAGCACGATGCCTATTATAATGCCGCTGAGTTTGAGCACGGCGATTTTGTTGCCAGAGGCCGCCATACGGGTCAAGCGGCCGGCGGAGCCCTTGAGGGACGTAGAGAAGGAGGAGAATGTCTCGCTCTGCATGTCGTGTCAGCTTTCTCTTTACTTGAGATTGTGTTGGTTGCAGGCGAATGAGTGAGGCATGTGCGCTCTGCTACAAGGAAAGTAGCATGGCTTTAGGTGATGCAGTGTGTATGAGAGGCGGCATGGAAGGTGCGGAGTGCTCATGGAGGCATCCATACCGTTGAGTCAATAACGCCTTGATCCCGCGCATTGTCGTAAATGTCTATTGTGACACCTCGTAGTGCTGACACTTTCGCGCTGAGCTCGTCGAGGCGCGAGTTATTCTGCCGTTCGCGCTCGTAGGCGTCAGACATGGCTGCGGTGTTCGTGTGCTAGGGCCGAGGCTCCTACTCGGGGGTGGTGCTGGGTGTTGCGTTCGCAAATCGTTCGGCGGCAGAAGAACGCGGTGTGCACAAAGGGCTCCGGTGATGTTTCGTGGGAAATGTGAGGGTGGTGTTGGTTTGAGTTGAGGCTCTGGGTGGATGCATGAGAGTGACGTTAGCTTCGATGGACCCTGGTCTGGGCGAGGCGTCTGGGGAAGGTGCCTACAGGTGGAGCTGCATCACTCTTTCTTCTTTGACTGTTCCACATTCACGTGCATCGCAATGATGGAAGGCGCTTTTCTTTGGAAGGCAGTCACTTTCGGCTGCTCTATCTAATGTTCATCTTGTAATCGAACCACTCTACTGACCAAATTTTACCACATTCAGCCACGCCATTTTTGCTCTGCCTTGCCCAGGTATGCCGCAGCGGGACTCAAGATGCATGTACAGTTATGGAAATGACTCTCGGGAGAGCACATCGACGAAGGGTCATGAAAGGACTTCAGGACGCAGTCGTATGTGCATTGTGTGAATGACAGGATCGAGCGAACGGCGAATTACAATCTCGATCTATAAGGAAACAGAGCCGCTTTCCAACTGAAGCATGCACAGCGCTGGCTCCGTCGTCTCTACAAAATTACTCGTCACGCCTTTATTATTGGAAGACGGCTAGTCGACAAGAGCTAGTCAAATGACCTCGAAGAAGTAGCAGGTGCAGCTGCCCTGCAGAATTGGGTTCAATCTTGACACATAGTACAATACAAGCGAACGGCTACCCAGGTACAGCAAAAACTTTGATGGGCTCGAGCGTACAGGAGGTAGTTACGATCGAAAGGTAAGCGCAATCAAATGCAGTAGCCGTGGTTAGACTCTGCCCGGTCCCCACGTTCTCAACTTGCGTCGAATAAAGCCCGTTCATCGCACGTTGGCTGTGCCATCATCATACATCGTGTTGAGGCAGTGATCTGGTGTAAGCTCCATTTTCATTGCGTTTGAAGAAGATTTACCTCGAGCAACGGGTGTTCCTGACATCAGTGTCAAAGTTCGGGTGAATGATGGCCGAGTTACGACACATCAATTTCTTGATCTGCATGATTGACGGCTGGACTAAGCACAGGTAAGCCACCGATTCGTGCGAGATCTTGACAATCCTGGGGTATGGCCGCTACCATGTCGCTCCCCGCATATCACTTTCCGCAACCAGGTACATGAGTAGAATGCGCAGAGCTTCAAGGGGCAGAAGTTCCGACCGGTCGATGGGATGAGCTGAAAGAAGGAAGAGAGCCGTCCAGGAGAAGCTCAAGTCCTGCAGGGAGGCTCTGAAAGCGTCAACATAAAGCTGTGCAAGAAGGATGAATGTCGCAAGCCTAGCAGAGTATCTCAAGTGTTCATTTGCCAAGATGAGGATCGGACAGCTGCTTCTAATGGCTCTGCTCGCTTTGCAGTCTAGTGCAAGTCCAGTGCAGAACCGCAAGACGTGCACCATCAAAGCCAGCGGTACTAAGAAGACCGACGATGCACCTGCCATTCGAGCAGCGTTCAAGGGTTGTGGCCGGCACGGTAAAGTCGTCTTCGAGCCCACGACCTATTACATCAACTCGGTCCTCAACATCACTGATCTCGAAGATGTCGACATCGACGTTCAGGGAGAGCTACTCGTGAGTTGCGCTGTCCTCCGGTGTAAAATTGAGTCTAACACCGAGAAGTGGAGTACTGACATACAGTACTGGCTGAATGCGTCCCTTCCTGTTGGCTACCAGAATCAGTCAACAGCGTTCGTCCTCGGAGGCAACAATGTACGCATCAATGGCCATGGCGTCGGTACACTGAATGGTAATGGAGACTACTGGTACCAGTGGATCAAGAAGCAGTCGAACACATCCAACTACCCTGGTCGACCGCACCAAATTACCTTCAACGGACTGACGAATTCTATCGTGACGGGTCTGAGATTCTTACGAAGCCAGATGTGGACCATGTCCATCATCCACAGCTACGACAGTGTTTGGCAGGACATCTTCATTAACAACACTGGTAACGTAGTGTCAAGCTGTGAGCCACCCAAACGTGATCAAGAAGTTTGCATCATACTAATAAATTCTGCAGCCAACACAGACGGCGCTGACACTTTCTACTCTTCGAACCTCTTGTTCAAGAACTGGACCGTCTATAACGGAGACGATTCATTCTCTGCCAAGGCCAATAGCACTAATATCACACTGCTAGATTCGCACTTCTACCACGGTCTTGGCATAGCCATTGGATCCATTGGTCAGTACAATGACCAGTTTGAGACCGTGGAGAACATCCGTGCAGAGAACGTCTACTTCGAAGACACGCTGCACGCGTTCTACGTCAAGACTTGGACCGATGATCGGGTTGGCTTCCCTCCCAATGGCGGTGGCGGTGGTCTCGGGTTCGCGGAGAATATGCAGCTAAAGAATCTGACCGTGAAGAATGCCCGAGGAGGCCTGTTTACGATCAGTCAATGCACACGTTTCAGTGGTGCACCTGGAGTGGGTAATTGCACAAATTCACAATTTCAGGTGAGGGATATGAATATCCAGGGCTTGAAAGGCACAACAAAGGACAGGAGAATCCTCAGCCTGCAATGCAGTGCTGTCGCACCATGCACTAACATCGCCTTGAGCGATGTTGATGTACGATATGCGGGCAACGGAACGACTGTGCCGAACTACCTTTGCGGAAACGTAGTCGGTAACAAGGGCTGGAATTGCACAGGGCCTGTGTGCGTCGGCGGAAGCGCAACAGGAGGCTGTTGAAGCGGGGACGCGAGAGTCTAGCGGAAGCTGCTGTGGTTGAGAGGAGGGGGTATGTTTTGCGTAGCAATGAGGTCAGATCAATGCGGAAATGCCCCTCGCTCAAAGCAGACGCGATGGACACGCTAGTGAAGCCCCTCACCCCAACCTCCACTTTCATCGACTCCTCACTTGTTCATCCGTCATCCATCAGTCTGGTCTTTATCTTCGCTACGTGTCTGGGCGCCTCGTCCTCCTGGCTACGCGATGCCGATATATCTACCCTGTACTCACAGCCTCGGCACTGCTTCGCACCCTGAGAAGACCACGCTTGCGGATCAAATATCGGCAACAGAGGGTTCCTGAGATGCGGAGATGGTGTTTTAGTGCCCAACTATCTTCTGTTTGATGGTACAAGATGCGCACTGAAACGAGATGTCCTTCGCTCGCTACGCGGAGGGGGCGTCGGTGTTACTTCGACGTCACCCTTAACGATTCTGTCGAAGTCCCAACATAGATAACAAAAAGCCACAAAGACCTGGCATTGTCACCTCTATGCATTATTCTTGCTTACTCGTGGGGTCAGTCTTCCTTCTTCTGCCGCAACTGAGCGTTGTTATCGTAATCCTCGACGCGGCTACACCGCCTCGCGCCACCTGCCCTTGACACCACCATGACGGGCGCAACGGGTTCCATTCGCAAGTGCCGCCATCGGCGAAGATTCTTGTTGGCACGACCGGGTTTGCCCGGCAATGTGGGCATTGAATCGTGCAAATGTAGTCCGCATTCTCAATTTTCACGATATGCAACTCTCATGCAGAACTGCAATCTTCCCTCGATGGCGTGTATCAGAAGTCGAGCTATGGACATCAGGAATCAAAGAATAGTCTTGAAGCTACTGGAAGAGCAGCAATCGAGAACAGAATGTCTGAGCGTGTGCACGGCGTTGCAAAAGCATCTTCCTAGGGAATTGCGGGATATGATCTTTGGGTATCTGTTGCTTGAGGACGGCGTCCATGCTCGACTGTTCCACTACTACAACACCCTCGATCCCAAAGCACCAAGGCATTACTGGAACAAGGACTTCACGGGAGATGCCACCCTTCGCGAGCTGACGGAATCCTGGTATCGCTCTGTTCGTTTCGACTTCGACCGAAGCCTTGATTTCCTACCGCACCTCCTTGCCCAGGTCGATACGACTCTGCAGTGCAAACGACAGGAGATGATTGGGAAAGCAAGCTTCAAGATCTTGCAATGCGATCTGGACATGTGGCCTGCCGCAGACGCCAGCGGCATTCCCTCACCACAAAGCCTACTGTTGAAGAACATGGAGTACCTCATTCTGCTTCGCCCAGGCGCAAAGATCACAGTCATTCTCGAGTCTCCACTCCCTTGGTTCTCGGAATCGAAGAATCTCCAGGAGCGCCAAGCGCAATTCCTCACACGCGTACTTGACATCATCTTTCCAACTTTGGTTCGACTGCACCAGGCTGGATATTCCTTGGCTGTTTGTATTGATCCTGGTTCGAATGTGCGCTTCCTGGACGGACAACAGATTTGGCGGTATGAGTTGAAGAATCTTATTACGCCGTACAATGCGCACTTCTCGCCCGAGGGCTTCGTGGAGCGATTCTTGAAGGTGTGTGCGCGTAGCCGATGGACTTAGGATCATGAGCTGACACAAGCAGGACGATGGGAGAAAACTGAAGTATAGGTCAGTGCCAAGAGTGGCCGGCTGAACCAAGAGGCAGTCTCGACTCCTGAACTCAACAGAGCCAAATTGGCCTTGCGCATTCCACGACAAGCGACGAATGTGACAAAGAAGTTCCGCGTCGAGCAAATAAGGTTGTACAATCACGTTTGCAACACTCACGCACATTGTGCGAAGGGCGACACATTGTGAACGAATGGTCACATGAACCGCGAAGGTGGATCCTTACTTCAGACCTCCTGCCACAGTGAAATCGCAACTTGCCCTCTATCAGCCAGTCAACCGGAAACTCCCGCGACGAACCATGGACCCACGCAACGTTGCCTCATCGCCGGAGCCGGTCTCTACTCCTGCAGATCAGCAAGATCCAAACCACCCACACTATTGCGGCGGCCTGGAATACCAGTCTGGCTCTCGCCGCTCTGTCATCACTACGAAGCGCGTGACCATTGCAGCTGGTGTTGTCACGACTAGCCTGTTCATTATCGCCGCTGCCATCTGGAGCGTTGCTCTCACTCGAAATCACGATGAGAAGGCCGTAGCTGCTACAGCGGCAAGCATGACGCCAGACACAATCATTTCAGCTCCTCTAGAAACTCACACCGTCTCTGTAATCGCTACTATGACCGTATACTCCACCATGCGTGTGTCTTTTCTTGTGGCGCGTCTTTGGCTACATCCACCATCATTCTCGCAACACCTCGTACACCAGATGCGCCACTTCGCTTAGTCGCTGTCGAAAGCGTTGCTGCGATGTCAACTTCGAGCATGCCTACACCTTCGGAAGCTCTGGTTGGTGATATCAAGATCACTGATTGCTTCTTTAATGGTGCTTGGGCGTTACAGGCGCAGTGCGAGAAGAACTGCCCCTCATGGGACGGTCATGAGACGCGCTGCGAGGCTAGCAAGCGGTCTCAGTGGGTTTGCTTGTCTTGTCTCTCAAAGTTCCAGCTCATACTACAGTCTCTGAGAGGCTTGTGAAGTATGTTTTCTCAGACAGGTAGAAAAAGCCGTACTAGTGCTGAGAAATCGAGGGTTTCCCTCCGGCCCCGATCAGTTCAATAAGATCGTGCTTGCTCTTGAATAGGAGACTGTCATGTCGCAATGTGACCAGACATTTCACCGCTGGTGATCAATGACTGACATCGTGCGTGAACATCCCCAGCCCGTATCATGCATGCAAAGTGCCCGAGGAACGACAATTTATACATTGTTGCAACCGCACAATACTTCTGCCCAATTTCAGCCAATACCAGCAAGCAAGTTAACGGGATCATTTTAAAGACATGCCTTCCCCAAGGCTGCCAGACCCCAGTGAGTTGAGGAACTCCATCTCGTCAGCCCAGTGCTCGAGAATTTTCCGAAGCACCTTCCCGACCATCCTGGAGAGAGAAAGTCATACCTCGGCACCCTCATCCGCAACAAAAAGTTTCGCATCTTCGTTTGCCTTACTGCCTTTCTGGCCATGGCAGGAGGCACAGTTGCTGCTGCCCTGTGTATCGGCAAGGGTGTGCAGCAAATCAACGAGGGTCAGGCTGCGATCTCTGCACTCTACGCGTCGCCAATCATAACACGACACCGACGTCAGTGCAGTATAGCGGCGCAGACCATGATTGTGACACAGACTTCTGTTATGACGGGCCAGATCATGATTCCAATCTCTCAATTGCAGTCGAACATCTATACCATCGCCACTGCACCATCTGCGCCAGCTATCACCTGAAGGCTGGAGTTACTGCTGGAAATACGTGTGGTAGCCTTGCTTTACACCCAGAGCAACGCCAGTAATATTGCGACCTAGATTGGACCTCAGTCGCGGTGTAATCGCCGAGTATGAACTAGATTGATCAATATCGAAATTTCAATAGTCAACTACACTAGTGCTCTCGCTTGCAAAGTTGGTTTCACGTGGTTGCGCAATCTTTGTCGTTGTGATGTGAAAGAACGTTGGCGATATGGTCGCCAAACTTCACGGATGCTTGCCCCACTTTCCTCGCTTCTGACGCCACAACCGACAACAGTCGCGGCCCGCTGTCTTCGCCTCGTCCATCATCCATGATCTCCGTCTCTCATCGTCCCTCATCGTCTCCGACGTTGTGACCGTCGTACCGCATTTCGACCTCAATTGTCGCGTATTCTTACTCCGTCGATGTTTCGCGAGGTCCAAGCCTCGGTTGTCCCGGCTCGACGTCACCACACGGCCGGTCACTAGCCGCTACTGACTTCGGCAAGCGAATAACCGCACTCATTACCTGGCTGCTGGGACAATCAACGGAACATCATACCCACTAAGACATGTCTAACTACTTCCGCACCGACAAACTGGCACATGCTGATGTTCTCTGCTTTCTAGCTGTATTCTCCGAGGATGACAGCTCCAAACACCCCTTTGTCTACACTACCGGACTAATCACGCAACCACATCGCTGGAGTCCGGACTTGACGACCACCGAACATCTAGCGCAAGGAAGTCGGCGACCTTCTTGTGGATATCGCAGGTTTCAGCTTCGTGGTTGAGGTGTACCTACTGACTCGCTTCCAACGGGATGTCCTTTTACAACCAACTGTGCCGCATTAGGCCCCGTTGTGGAAGCTCGCCACTTCCAACGCCCTACGTGAACATCATAGCGCGCCCTTGCTTAGAACCTATTTTTGGAGTGACGATGCCATAGTTGGCGAAGGTGGACACTGTCTATTATGCCACGAGCTCGCGTGGGCGTCGAGGTCCACGCATGCGGCCTCATCCTTGGGTCTGCCACATGGCATTACCTACAGGAGTTTTCCAGACTGATGCTCTTGGTTAAGCTGCCATTCGTCAGTCGCCGTCTTGCCTTCGATGATGAGAGGTGCCGCAGGCCAGCAGGCAAACGATCAGTGGACGGCGGTGAAAAGGTATGACCCGATGGCGCATATAAAATGCGGTCAGTCGGTGCAGGAGGACTCTCAGCAAGGAGACATTCACTCGCGATTCTATTCACTTGTCATCCACCCTGTACCGTACAATGTCGTCCATTATCGCAGTTAGCGCTGCGATTCTTTTAATTTTGTACCTTGTCCTACAATGTCTACTCCATGTGACACAGAGTAGGCGAGAGCCATGTCTTACGGAGAGCACTATACCGTTCATAGACCCTGTTATTGGTATGGCAAAGCATCAGGCAAGATACTTAGCCAGCCTTAGGCACGTGGACACAAAAGCACTCTCAGAAATCCATGCTAACGTAGCCACAGTACTCGTTATGGACTACCCATCCAGACTCTACGAATGCCATTCCAAAGGCTATACGTCGTGCATGCTCCAAATATCATTCAGACTATTCAGAGCAAGGCCAACGCCCAGACGTTCATACCCAATCTGCTAGATTTTGGCATGCTCTTCAGTGGTCTTAATACTGAGTCACAAAACACCCTTCGCAGGGCGTTTGGACTAAAGGGCAATGGCTTTACAATGAG
The DNA here is from genome assembly GCA_022225945.1 of Didymella pomorum. Classification (NCBI taxonomy): domain Eukaryota; kingdom Fungi; phylum Ascomycota; class Dothideomycetes; order Pleosporales; family Didymellaceae; genus Didymella; species Didymella pomorum. The sequence goes on along the minus strand of JAKJXN010000051.1, from coordinate 62,970 downwards.
CGTACACAAATACCTCCTCTCCGGTCCATCACTAAAAATCGCAACGAAAGCTGCAGTCGATAGACTCACGGCAAGTCTGCCAAACAATCTTCTGAGATACAATCAGGGTGGTCTGCAAGAAGCAATTCGCCATGAACTCACACTGGCGCTCACTGGCGCTGTCTATGGACCGGAGAACCCCTATGATGACCCAGAGATAGAGGCTAGTTGGCTGTAAGTCTGCAATCGCCCTTTGAATATAGACCACCTTTACTAACTTTCCACTTAGAGAATTTGTTCCTGGCATTACTCATCTACTGTCCAGTCCGTTTCCAGCCTTGACCGCCCGCAAAGCTCTTCGCGCTCGAAGTCACATCATACGTGCATTCCAAAGGTATTTTGAGACCGGCGGCCATCTGCAGGCCTTCCCTATGATCCCAGAGATGCACGAAATCAACAAAGGTCACGGCCTCAGCACCGAAGAAGCTGCTAAGATGGAGATGGCTACATCCCTTGCCATGCTGAGCAGCGGGTCGGTAACAACGTTCTGGCTGCTCTTTCACATCTTATCTGACAAGAGCTTGACCGCGATCATTCGAAACGAGCTCAGTGCCATCACTGAGGAGACTGAGTCCGATGTCGTCAAGACCGTCAATCTCAGTCGAGTGAAGGACAGCTGTCCCACCCTCGTTGCTGTTCTCAATGAGACCCTGCGCTATCACAGCACTGTCATCAACATCAAGCAAGTGCAGCACGACACAACTCTTGATGGACAGTACCTGCTCAAGAAGAACGGCATTATCATGATCCCTGGCCAGAGTGTCCACCACAACAAGGACGTCTGGGGACCGTCCGCGGACACATTCGACTATCTTCGCTTCCTGTCCTCGGGATCGAAGAAGAACTTGTCAAGCACTTCGGCTTTTCGACCTTTTGGTGCAGGCGTGACAATGTGCCCTGGACGCCATTTCTCGACCAACGTCATACTGAGCTTGGTGGTGATGGTGCTGCTCAGGTTTGATGTTGAACCTGTGGATGGTTGTTGGAAGAAGCCTACAAAACATAACGCAGATATGTGGAATGCGATGCCGAAGCCGGATCACGACATCGATGTCAGATTTGAACCAAGAAGAGGGGAGAAGCAAGTTGAATGTAAATTCGTCTGGGAGTAGACAGACCATCAAGGTACTAAAGGTTCCGTCAGATAAGCATAAAGTCTCTATTGCATCCAAGACTTCTTGACAAGCATCTTCAATGGGTCATGCAAGTGAACGACGCAATTGCTATGATCCATGAGCACAGACTTACGACCTTCTTGTTGCGGCTAGCGTTGATTCGTCCCAGCCACTCGCGAACTTTCTCTCCCCACGACTCTCACGACTCACCGGCACAATCACGAAGTCTGCCCCGAAATGCATCAGGAACTCGGAGTTCCATGACGTATTCAAGCTTCCCAAGCCGACTTGATAAGCTCGCGTTTACTTGGCATCGCTTGGCATCAGGTCTTATTCCGCAGCTATGCATCGTACCTTCCCCATGCAGCAAGAAGCCTCGAAGCTTAGCCGGGGAGCTTGCCAACAGCAACGAACATGCGAAGAACTCCAGGATCGATTTTGAGCTCGCGCGAGCAGAGAGATAACCGCGCGAGCTTAAGATTGCGCGGTCTGAGATCTTTTGCAAGAAGCAAATCTGATACAATCGTGCAGAGGGGTGTGGTACGCCGGGATTCGCGGTGACGTACCGAGCGCAACCGAGCAACAATAGCTCTGCTGCCGCACTGCCCTGGGATCTTCACCGCGCACGAGGCTACCATGGTTATCCGGCCAATCACGATACCTCGTGACAATGGTAGTTGCCTTCTTCGGTTTAATGATTGTAAGACACGAGGCCCTACTTCCACGGCACTCGGGCGTCCAGCAGTGCAAGGCAAGCACCACGTCAGCATGTGTACGGAGTAGACAGCTCAATGCCGCTGTTTCGTGCCGCTGCGCAGCAAATATAAAGTGCTTGCTTCGCTCGTGTGCTTCAATGCAGGCGTCTCCTCCCTGACCCCATTCTTTCGTAACATTATTATGGCTCGCCTCGCGCTGCTCACTGCCTTCCTGGCAGCTGCTTCACTCAGCACTGCTCGTACAACTTCATTCGTTGAACGCCAAGTACCCGCCAATGCTACTGGTGTCACCACCATCACCTCGCCTCAAGGCGCACAGATCCGGTTCAAGCAACCCGGCAAGCAGGGCGTCTGTGAGACCACTCAAGGTGTCGACGACTATGCTGGATACATCAGCCTCAATGAGAAGACCAACATGTAAGATGTCTGCCAATTTTTCCGTGCGAGGCATGCAAGCTAATCATTTAAGGTTTTTCTGGTTCTTCGAAGCGCGCGAAAACCCTAAGGAGGCGCCGCTCACTCTTTGGCTGAATGGCGGACCGGGCTCGGATTCGCTTATTGGGCTCTTCCAGGAGCATGGTCCTTGCAACGTCACCGAGGAACTCAAAACGCAGCTGAACCCCTACTCCTGGAACGAGAAGAGCAATATGCTCTATCTCTCGCAACCAGTGGGCGTTGGGTTCAGCTACGAAACCACCGAGGTCGACGAGGAAGGTAGATACTCTCTCGTCGACCCTGACACAGCCAATACTACCCACGCTGCTGCCGTTGGTGCTTGGCACATCCTACAGGCCTTTTTGGAGCTTTCTCCTCAGCTTGATGCAGACATCAAGAATCTGACGTTCAACTTATGGACCGAGAGTTATGGAGGGCACTACGGACCTGGCTTCTATAATTATTTCTATCAACAAAACCAAGCCATCAAGAACGGCTCTACCAAGGGCGTCGAGCTCCAGATGGACACACTCGGTGTCATCAATGGTATCATCGACGAGCAGATCCAAGGACCCTACTACCCTGAGTTTGCTGTCAACAACACCTACGGCATCAAGGCATACAACGACACAGTATACACTTTCGCAAAGCAAGCTTTCTACTTCCCAGAAGGATGCAATGACCAGATCGAGTATTGCAAGCAGTCCGACCGTACGACCGAGGAAGGTCAGCTCACATGTTCCCAAGCTATGAGCTTGTGCCGGTCGCTTGTCGAAGGCCCCTACTACGACTTTGGAAACCGCGGTGTCTACGATATTCGCCACCCCTATGACGACCCCACCCCCCCTGACTACTTCATGGAATTCCTCAACCTCGCCTCGACCCAGGAAGCCCTAGGTGTCAACATCAACTACACATCTGCGAGTTCCTCTCCAGTTTACTCTGGCTTCTCCTCTACCGGCGATTTCGTCTACTCCTTCATCGAAGACCTCACGGAGATTCTCGGCTACGGCGTCCGCGTCGCACTTCTCTACGGTGATGCCGACTACATTTGCAATTGGTTTGGTGGTGAAGCGGTCTCTCTTGCTGTTAATCACACTGATAAGGCTGCCTTCAACGCTGCCGGTTACACACCGTTCCTCGTTGACGGCGTTGAGTACGGCGAGGTGCGCGAATACGGCAACTTCAGCTTCACAAGGATCTACGAGGCGGGTCACGAGGTACCATACTATCAGCCCGTTGCTTCTCTGGAGCATTTCAGGCGTGTTCTGGATCATGTTGTCATTGCAGATGGCAGCAAGGTTGTCACAGATGACTACAGCACGAACGGTACTGCGAAGGCTACGCACACTGAGTCATACGTCGCGCTCCCACCTACGAGCACACCGAGCTCGTACATTAGTGCTGGTGAGAGGAGAGTGAAGAGGGTCTGGCGCAAGTAGATGTTCGTGATAGCAGTAGATTAGATGATTTGGAGATCGACCTCATCTATACGGTACGGTCAATCAAACAATCAGATCACATCACTTCTCAACTAGCAACATCAGTGATGATCAAATCGCAGCCATCCAGGGTCTGCCTTACATTAACACACCAGCACCGAAACCTAACTATTCGTAGCTACCTGAGCTATCAACGCCTACAATGCATATGCACCAACGCCGCTAATGCAATTCTATCGCTTCTTTCGCTCCAAACAACGCTAACGAGGGACAGTATAACACAAGGAAAATTCAAACGACTGACTACAGCGTTTAGAAACTAAAGAGACCAGACCTGCGCTTGCCAAGAGGGTAGACAATGAGCGCAGCCAGGAAGAGACCGACTGTAATACCAATAGCGATCTGCACGACCGAGAAACCGACGTTCAGAGCAATGCTGTTGAGTGTGCTGGACGCCGTGACGTCTGCAGCGCTGACTGTGGCAGCGCTCGTGGTGTTGCGAGTAATCTGATCGGCCGAGTTGAGACCAGACACGAGCGAACCTTGCACACTGAGACCCGAAGGAACCTGCACGAAGATCGCAGGCAACATGGCCGCGGCAGCGAGTCCGTAGCCAATCTTGCGCGTGTGAGGGACGAAGTCGCTGACAGAGCTAGCACGCGAGGGCGTAGTGCTGTCGTTCTGCGTAGCGCTGTACTCTGAGCGCTCGACCTTGGGGAGCTTGAAAGCGCTGACATTACCGTGACGGCCACGGAGGTATTTCTTGCGCAGCGCCATGACGCGGGGACGCATCTTGTTCTCCCAGGTATCGAGGCTCCAGTTCTCGACGTGACGGCCGAAGCGAGCGTGCACGTTAGCAGCGATACCGATTGCCAGCGCGCCGAGGGTATTGGACACCTGTGCGTTGGCTTTGAAGTACTGCGAGCTGTGGAAGTTGACGACGTAGCCGATGAGCGCGATGATGGCCATGGATGGCATCTGCTTGTACTTGGCTTGATTGACGACCATGAGACATAGCGCGAAAGCAAGCACGAAGAGGTAGTAATAATGCGAAGACATGGGGTCGTCGCATGTCGTCTTCGACGTAGCGCTCTTGTCCATCATACCGTAGAGGACAGTGCCGATGGTGATGCCGAAACCGAGGAAGAGAGAATAGATGATGGCGTAGACCATGCGGACAGAACCAGCAACAATGTGCTTGCTCTGGAGCTCGAGAGAGGCACAAAGGACCATGAAACCAGGTAAAATGAGTGCGATACTAGACTGAGCCATGGCGCTGAAGCAGAAAATCTCCTTGCCATCGCTGCCACGAATAGACCCCAGAGCACGGGCAAGGAAGCTGGTAATGACGGCTGCACCGATCTCGAAGACATTACTGATGAGCTCGTTACCAGGCGCAACGATCAGCTGCAACCAGCCGATGATGCAACCCAACACGAAGCAGAAGGGAAGATCGATGGGTCGAGCATTGAAGGCGAAGGGCGCAACGGTCGCGGAAGCAAGGCCGTACACAGGCACTCGTGGCCAGCGACCGAACTTGTTCTTGCGTCCCATGATGGATTCGAGACGGGGAGTGGCCTCATCAACACCGATTCGATCGTGGACGACATCCTTGTAGATCTCGTGGACATCGCGTAGCTTTCCGAGGTCGACACCCTGGGCAGTCCTGACAAGCTTGACTTCTGAAGTGTGAATCGATGTGTCGTCGAACGCGCAGATCATGCAGCCAGGCATGTACAAGAACTGAGCTTCGATTTCCAGAACACGTGCGGACATGTTGAGGTACTCTTCGAGACGATGTGTGGGTGCACCGTACATCATCAAAGCCTTGCAAAGTTTGCGGAGATAGCTCTGTCGAGCCAGTGTGCCAGCGATGTGGATTTTGATCTTCAAGTCGCGGTCGCGTTGCCGCTTAGACTTCTTGACTGACTCGTCCGACTTTGAGCGCTTGCCCATGCCAGGACGACTCTTTTTCACTTGCTCGTTGAACTCATTGCCCAGATCTTGTTGAGAAGGAGCGGCAAAGCTGCGAGCGGAGCTGCCAACAAGAGTAGAGATGGAGTTTGTTGACTGGTTGTGGCTACGGCTGTACCAAGGTTTGTTGCGCGGTGTCGTTGTTCCTGACCGGGGAGGCGATGAGTTTGGTGAGTTGGCGGCGGTCGAAGCACCGCTGAACGTGTGACCGGCGCTAAGGTTTCTGGAATGAGGTGGGCGTGCGGATCGGCCTGCAGTGACAGGAGCCTGAGCTGCGGCAGTAGAGGCTTGAAGCAGGGTACCAAGAACACCAGTGCGGTACCTGCGAGGTCGGGCAACATGCTCGTCTTCCACCTCAACAGCGTTGGTGGGGGTGACTTGTCCGGATTGCAGAGGAGGTTCTGAGTGGTACAGATCTTCCATGCTGATACCAGGACCGGCGCCTCCGTTGCGGATGGTATGGTTGCGCATGATCATAGAAGCCCGCTTCATGAACTTGGCGTCGTCTTCGTCGTCCTCACTGTTCTCAGCGGTGTGCTCGTAAGAGCTGACAACGCTCGCGAGCTCCATGGGTGGGCTCATCTGGCCCTCGGAGCCGCGACGAGAGACAGGAGCAGAGTATGTACCCATCGACTGAGACAACTTTGCCGCTCGTCGATGAGCCTCAAGACCAGAACGCTCCTTGGCTCTGGATTGAGAGTTCTGTCGCTCCAACTCATCCTCAAAAGGGTTTGGCTCATCATTGAGGTAGAACTCGGGTGGCGTACGAGGAGCTTTCCGGATAGCGGGCCGTGGTCTCTGTACGTCACGAGCGGGAGGTGTAGCTCCTGCTTCCTGTGGATACTCTTCGGACAAAGCAATCTTGATAGACTCTCGCATCTTTCTCAGGTCATCTTGCGAGAGATCGGACCGCTGCAAAGGGGTGTTATGGCCAGCTGAGCCAGTGTTGTTCTCCTCGGGTGTCACTGTTGACAATGGGCGTTCATCGGCGGTGTCTTCCCTCCAGACGACGCGCTTGCGCCCTGGGGTTGAAGCCATGTGGTCTTCAGAGGGAGTTTGGGAGTGGGAGGGCCCTGGGTCCTGAAAGGGATCCATCTTGATAATATACTGTCGGCCTAATACCGACGGGTGCGGGAGTGTGGGAGAGTACCTTCTTGGCAGCCAACCGAAACTCCGTAGGTTGTCAGTACGCGCCTCTAGAACGTCGACCTCCTTGACTCAGGAAATGGAAAACCGCACGTGGGGGTAATAGTTCGCAACCGAATGCGGCTGATAGTCTCAGGACGGTTTGGAACCGTAGCCGTAGACTGCACCTAGCGGCAGATCTCCGATGGGTAGTGTTTGATGCAAGGAGCAATCAGTGCTCGAGGTTCGGGTATAAATGGGGCCGTTGGGCGCGATGGTACGGTGGTACAGTTGAGGAATCTCCGATGGTGATAAGGCAATAATGCGCTGCTAATTTGAAGATGGGAGAATGGTAGCGACTGATTTCTGCAGGATTGAGAATGTGGTGGAGCAATGACGGTATTGGGTCGTTGGGGACAGGAGGTCGTAGTTTAGCACTTTCTTAGCAGGGTTGCGTGGTGTTGATAAGGGCCCACCACTGCGGAAATCTTGAAAGCGCTTCCGGGCGACAAGCGAGCAGGCAGACCCCTCGCAGAAACTGTCGTGGCGTTAGAGGACCCGATTTTTGTTTGCGAGTATAAGTGGCCAGAATGTTCGACGTCGAACTCGTCAGCTCAAAAGAGAAACTCGGTGGAGTGCGGTTGCAGGGAATGTTGCGGTCGGCAAAATCACGATAGCCGCACCAAAAGCGCGCCGAACTTCTCGACGCTGCACCTGCGGGTGTGGCTGCAGACACTGGCGCAGAATATTATTAGGCTGTCAATGTCGCGAATTTCGATGTTGACGTACCGCAAGTGTACCGAAGGTTTGGCAAGATAAGGTTGCCGTAGCTGGCCGACAATGAAATGTCTGTCACCGTGAGGGAGAATCAGCGATCAAAAACAAACACAAGAACATCATCATTCCGCTGGGAGTTGACGCAGCGAGGGCGCTCATGAGTGACGGCAGTCTCAGGAGCTTTCCTGCCGTTACTGGTGGGGATTTGCATTCGTCCGTTCCAAGCATGGCAGTGGGCGCGTTAAAAAAGTGGACAGGTCATGCCAAAATCTTGGTGCGCTGCTGGTTGAGGGAATCCGAGATAAGAGCACTGTGGGTATAACTGGGTCTCCAAGCCTCGCAGGTGCGTGTCGTCCAATGGTCGTGACCCAGGGGCCATCGTGGGAGTAATGCCATGATAGCCAGTGGAGCAGTACGACTTGATCGAGAACCTTCAGCGCCGCATCACTGTCGTGACAAGTTGCTGAGCGACTCACCGACTGACTCTGCGCGGTCTACAGCTGCTGAGAGAATCAAATATCTCCATGGCGGACAGAATCATGATCAGTTCATTACTCAGATGACAGCCGCTTGGACCTGTAGTGTTTTTGCCTGGGTGGCGAACAGGAGGCTGAGAACCCTTGAAAACTTAGAAAGCTTATTCGGGCACCCGCCTAGCCGGATCAGAGCCGTGCATGGTGTGCTTCCCTGCAGCGTGCAGATCCCAACAGTTGCAACACGAACTGGATTGTGCGACGGCTGTTTCGGTGCTTCCATCACATGTTTTTGGTGGTTGGATTGCGAGGGATGCCGTGCTTTGATGACGCTGCGTTTTCAAAAACAGCAGCACGCAAGCCTCAACACCGCGCGTGCGTCGACAACATTTGCGTTTGATAACAGATCGCACCATATCCACTTTGTCGTGAGAAGCTCGCGCGTAGTTATGCGTGTTTGGAAGTCGAAGACAACGGTGATCGTCATGCACCTAAGGTCGTAAGGGGCCAGGCCGCATGCGGAAGGATCGATCCACCGCCTGACGTCATGTTTTCGCGCTCAGACGGCAGCCACAGACCGACTCTCCTTTTCCACCACACAACATGTCTCGTCGATTTGAGTCGTCTCCACTCCTTCACATCACGTGCATGACTCGCTCCGCTCAGTCCGCTGCAAAGGATCCTCCCGACGTCAAGCGTGGGTCTGCATCGAGCAGCTCTCCACACTGCGCGTATAGAAAACTCGGTGAGAGATGAGTCTGGAGAGCAGTTCCACCCCCGGGGGGCATTCGGCCCACTTGACGGACGTCAACTCAACTGCTGTCGCGCTGGCCAGCCTCTCCACCGACTTCTGGTATTGAAGACCTTCCCAGCAGCTGGCAAGCAAACAATACAAACCGCCTGCATCTGGAGCGGCTTCGGCGTTCAGCTTCCAGCATTTATGCACGATAGCATTACATCCAATACAGAAGCTACTTCAAGCTCGTCACAACGATTCCAGTTCCATAGCCGGATGGTAAGTGGAAGCCCTCCACTACCAGTCCCGCCTCACTAAGAAGCTCACGCCATTGCTTCTCTGTCCGCTCCATCGCAGCAAGGAATGTGAACATCTGCATGCCAGAAAGCGTCGGCAAGAGACTGGCGCCAGTGGGAAGCAGTATAAAGTCCTCAATGATGAGCTGAGAGTATCCCCGCTTCATACTCGTAGTCACGTTCTTCATGATTGCAAGACACTTTTCATCTGACGAATCGTGGAAGATGAACTTCATAAAGTACAGACGAGACGCCTTTTACTCGTCAGACTTGTGCAAAAGAGCAGAACAGGACATACCTGGAGCAACTGCATTGTCGAAGAAATTAAAGCCAACCCGCTCGACACGACATCCAAGGTCGAGCGGGCGGTCTTCGGCAATGTGAGGAAGGTCGAACAGATAGTATTTGCCCGGGTGTTGTGCAAACTTTTGCCTGAAAGCGAGAAGATCGTGGCCGCGGCCCCCGACGATGTCAACATACAGAGGACCGTCTGCAAGTATGGGCCGGCTTGGATCATCCAGAAGCCTTTGCTGGACTGGAAATCAGTCCATCCAGCTTGGTCGATTGGCACTGTCTCCCTCGAAGAACGCCGAGAACGCCAACAGCAAACTCGGTCTGGCGAACAAGATTTGGAATAAGTCTTGTCCTTGTGCATCATACCGGTACTGCAGCGGCCCGTCGCTTTGATTGTCAGGGTTCTTGTACCCCGTTTCCGCAAGAAATGCTGGTATCTTGGCCATTGTCTCCATCCCGCCGTCAAATCTGTCGTTATGTTTCAGTCGTCGGCCAGCACGATTTCGGCGGAAAACACCACTTACGTGCACTCAACCATGCCTTTCATGTGCCGGGTAGTCAATGCTCTGGTTAGCTGATTGGGCCCATACGTCGCTTCGTCAAGCTCTATGAGATATCCGCTCGCTGACATGACCCTTAGAAAAACGCTCTTCATAAGCTGTTAGCAACGTCCAGTGTCAATTTGGGCAAAAAGCTTACCGATCAATTTCTGGTCAGCTTTGGAAGATTCGGCTAGCTCTCTGGACGTCACTCGACTCTTTACAGCGATTTGTTCAAAGACACTCAAGTCATGCAGGACACGCAAAGCCATGAACCTGCCCATCTACGCCGGTTTAGTATTGGATGTCATGCTAATACCTCACCTACTTACCCAGAACGTTTCTCTCATCAGAATCTCTTCCGGCTTCTGCAACGCAGTCACCAAGCCGGACGCCGCAGTCAGCAACCGTACGCGCCATTTTTCCAAGATCTACTCCTTCTACGCCGCAACCGTGGCTGCCTCTAAGGCCTTCAGTACTGCCTCCATTGTAGCGGGAGGTATCAGAGGGTGCGGAAGGCAGAGCGTGAGGAACAGCGAGGATCGAACCCGATTCATCTTGAGCATCTATGCACGACTGACGCAAGGTATATCATCGCGGCAGTTGCGCGAGTCGCTGTCGTGCACTAAGGGACCAAATTCGAGGCTTAGATCAAGCTGAGACAGAACAGCACGCGCTGCGGTCGGCGGGGCGCACACCAGAATTCTGGAGGATGCTCGTCCTTGACTTGAACGAGGCTGCCAAGTGGACTGCTGCAATCGTACATATGATTTTTGCCTGACCAGGAACGGCTCGCAGGGGACTTGGAATTGCCATTTCGTCGTTCGGCACACATCATTAGAGGAGTTGTCCAAAATCTCCACAGAAGGATCCTGCGGTATGGGTCGTGGACATTGGGAACCCCACATGCCAAGGTGGCGTAGTTCGGGGTTGTCCTTCACGGTCGTGCTCACGAGCCGAGCCGTATGCTAATTAGTAAAGATGTAATGCTCGCTCACGTGAGTGACTGTGCCCTACAGAAGCTGTGAAGTGCATGTTGTCCACCACAAGTCTGCGCCAGCCTCGCCATGCGTTTTCAGCTTCCTCGCACGCAAGATGCCTACCGACTATCGTAAACAGCTCGACCAGGTCGCATGGAGCCTCTGCATACTGTCAATATGTACAGTCTCCGCGAGATGCTACTGTCGAGCTTGGGTTTTGCGCAAGTTCGGTTGGGATGATGGCTTCATGGTCGTTACCTTGGTAAGCGCGCCACACCAAAGGGTAGCTTCTCTAACACGTATAGGCTTTTGGCATTTGCATGGCCGTCTTGGTGTCTTTTGGAGTTAGGCATGGCTATGGACTACATTTGGCAGACATAGCCGATCCCAACGAGCGCGGTCTGGCGCTCAAATTTACGTACATCTCGCCGGCGCCATCGATACTAGCCTCGACATCGGGCAAGATCTTCATGGTCCTGTTCCTCTTGAGACTCCTGGGACATTCAGCCAAGAGAAGACACCGTTGGTTCCTCTTCGGCGTTGCTGCAGTGATGGTAGCTCTCAACATCTTCACTATCGGTATCATCGTTGGACAATGCACGCCTGTTGAGAAGAGTTGGAAGCCATGGATACCAGGCAGATGCCTGGGGCCAAGCTGGCTGGATATTGGTGGCAGATTACAGGCAGGTCAGTACATTTAACCTTATGAGGAAACCGGACACTCATATCACCACAGCTTGGAATGCTTTCATGGACCTTGTCACGGCTATGTTCCCAGTGTACATGATATGGAGGCTACAGTTGAAAACAAGCACGAAATGGGGACTGACCTTCTTAATCGGCGGTAGCGTCTTGTGAGTGCTTCAACGAGGCCGTTGGGTTACTCACGTAGTTGACAAGAATTCAGTGCAGCCGCCGCCACTTTCGTGAAAGTCTACTACATGCGAGACATGACCAATCTTACTGACGTAACCTACGCATGGGGACCGCTCGCTTTGTGGTACATGTAGGACTTCTTCCGAGAAGACCGCAGGACAACCACAATTGACTGGTTCACGTAGGGCCGAAGTATTCGTTCTGATCATCATGGGCTCTCTGCCGACACTCAAGCCAATCGTCTCTCAAATCCAAGGTCGTATGCCTTCAATGGGTAGCTATGTACTTTCCAAGAGGCAACGCACCGGAGGCAGCAAGACCACCACTGTCGGCTCGAAGAGCTCGAATGGATTTCGCCATCGCGGTCAAGGCGACATCACGGTCGCTCTGAACGAGATCGACAACATGTCGACGCAGCAAGCAGGATCGAGTACCGGATCGATACTTGCGTCCAGCAAAAAGAAAGCGATGGCGCCAACAACGACTGCTTCTCAAGCGTCAGGACCACTGCGAAATTCACTTCCACCTTCACCCAAGATGAAAGCATGCGACTCGCCTGCAGCACTCATAAGAAATTTATCGTCTCCTCTTCGGAAGGATGGAGCATCTCGGGACACGTCTGTGGACCGCGCAATCCAAGTTCAGGTTCAGCGAGACTTCGAAACTGGCTACGATGAGCACTCTGAGCAAGATAAGGTCTCTTTTGAACAGAACAAACGGCCGTAAATATTGTTGGGGTATAAGATGGGGTTAATTGCAACAGTTATATTAGCCGTGTGGCGCAAAAAGTTCGACTGAATGAGAATGGCACAGTCGTACCTTTCCCTTTTGGGTCATCCTTTGTCGATTCACTCGGTCGATCCTTGCGGCACAGTTGAGAATAGGAAAAGCACTCTTTACTCTCTATTCCTATCGACGATTGCATTGATGTTTCTGCCCTTCCCATCTCGGCTGCTTGAGTTCGTCTCCAAGATGGCGGGATCCCGTCGTTACCAAGAGATGTTTAATCAGATGGGATGTACGTTGTACGCTCTGGCGATTGTCGTAGTTGGAGTGCGCACGTATTGTCGACCTGTGGCAGTTCGCAACTTCACCTTAGACGACGGTTTCATGGTCGTGGCGTTGGTAAGTGAATCATTAGTCGGACCGACTCAGATGCTGACGAGTTGCGTCAGGCTGCTGGAATTGTAATGATAGCCTTGATATCGACTGCTGTCACTCACGGTTATGGTCTACACCTTGACGATATCTCTGACCCTCATGATCGTGAGCAGGCCCTTATGTACACCTTCGTCGCGCCCACAGCCTCCATCTTGGCGTCCACCTTAGGAAAGATATCCATGGTTCTTTTCCTTGTGCGCGTATTGGGTCAGTCGACGAGAAAGATTCACCTGTGGCTCTTGTACTCGGTCACAGCAATCATGATTGGTGCCAATATCTTCACAGTGGGAGTGCTGCTCGGTGGATGTACACCCATGGAGAAGACCTGGAAGCCGGAAACACCTGGTAGCTGTGTTGCTCCAACCATTTTCAACTATATTGGAGCATGCAATCCGGTATGTTTAGATCACTCGGCATTCTTGATACTTTATCCGTTGAATATGTGGTCAGGTTGGAATGCTTTCATGGATCTTACAACCGCAGTATTCCCCTTATACATGGTGTGGACGCTCAACCTCAAGCGAAGCACCAAGTTCGGCCTTGCCTTTCTCATGTGCGGGGGATTGTTGTAGGACACCCGTGGCAATATTCTTGCTGTCTTTGCTGACCGCTTGCAGTGCTGTGGCAGCTACCTTCGCCAAGATCTGGTATATGCGTGCCATCAGCCACATAGGCGACATCACGTACGCATGGGCGCCCATACCAATCTGCTACATGTACATCTCCAGGGTCTATTCCGTAGAGCATATACTGACCGGCGGACGTACAGAGCTGAAGTCTTCACATTGATAATTGCTGGCTCGCTTCCCACGCTGCAACCAATCATGCACGCTTTGTCTGGCAAGAATCCATCCAACCCTGGCTTGTTCACAATTTTCAAGAAAGAGAGCAGTCAGGGGAGCAATACCTCGCCCTACGGCGGAACAACTTTGGCTGGAACTTCAGGCTGGGAGTTACCTGAGATCGAGAACGGCTACAGGAAGAACAGCTCCAACGATCTTACAGCTTTGCCACCTTTCCCTGTCAGGCCTGACGTGAGAGTCTCTCCGCCGGATTCTGCTGCCCAAGATCCTGACACCAGCACTCCTTCCCAGAATAGGCAAAGCATAGGTATCATCACGGTGCAGCAGGACTTCAGTCTGTCGTACGAGCGATCTCCACGAGACTCCATGTCCTTGGAGGATGAAAGACGGTATTCGTCGAACGAAGACTTCAGCCCAGTTTTCATATCGAGTATCCAACTACTCAGACAGAGCTGTCAAGTTCCCTCGCCTTGCTACTACTACTACTACTAGCGTCCTTGCCGTCGAAGTCAACACCAGTGCCAGACTCCCCATCTTCCTCTTGATCGCTTGAGGCTTTTTCAACTTTGTTTTTCCTTGACGATCGACCATGCAAAAGCTGGATGGCCGCAATGGAAATCAGTGCCGCAATCACCAGACCGAACGTTCCAGGAAAACCGCGGCGGAATGTGGGCGCCATGGTCTGCGGAAAGATGACGATTGGAAGCCAAGCTGCAACTGCGTACTGGAAACCATTCATGCTACTGATGACGATTGCACGCTCTTCGTTGTCGCCAGCGCAGAGCTCATTCGCCCAGGTATAACTGCGGACTCGTCAGACAGGACCAGATCAGGTTGTCGAGGGTGGACTTACAAGATTGCAGTCATGAGCTGTACTCCGCACGTCAGAAACGCGAAGAGCTTTGCATTCTGACTTGGAGGCCAGAAAGCGAGGATGCCGTTTGGTATGAGTCCGTACGCTAGTGGCCCAAATACAAATGCGAATCTACTGCCAGTGTAATCAGACAAGAAGCCCCAAAGCACGATACAGAAACCTGAGATGAGCTTCGTGCCCGTGGGTATGATGTTCCGGTCTACCACAGAAAACCCCTCTGACTTCAGCCAGATGCCGAAGTAGTCGCTTGCACCGCATGCGCTGCCGTAGAGCACGTAGCCGAGCGTGAATGCATACCACCGCCAGCCAGTCAAGACACGCTTGAAGGTCGCTATGGTGATTTTGGCTGGTGCAGCTTTACCAGCTTTCTGGACACGGTCTATAGCGAGTTGCCTGTCCTCGTCACTCAAGAACCATGCCTTTGTCGTGTATGGCGTATCAGGCAGCACCCACCAGGTGACGAAGCCGACTGGGACCGTCATGCACTGCGAATGATCAGCCCAGTTCAACAGAAATGTACATCAGATCTTACACCACACACGATGTATAGCCATCGCCAACCTTCGAGACCGTGGGCGCCATCCAGACTTTTGTACACTGCAGCCTGCAGGTACCCTCCAAACGCACTTCCAACAGGCGCCGTCATGTGGAAGATAGCGATCCTTTTCGCCAGCTCAGTCTTCGTGTACCAACTGCCAAGAACATACAGGAGCGCTGGGAAGAAGGATGATTCAAAGAACCCCACGAGGAAGCGGAAGGCGTAGAGCTCGGGCACATTCTTCACGCCAGCTTGCGCGAACGTGAAAGCGCCCCACGCGATTTCCATGGCGGCGAGCCAGTACGAAGGACGAATGTATTGGATGATGATATTGCTAGGACTGCAGAGAGCGTTAGGAACGGGCAGATATCTGAGAAGATGGAAAAATTCACATCTGCATCACTGCGTATGCAACAGTGTAGCAGGTGACGGCATAGGTGTACTCATTGCCGTACATCTGCAGATCTTCCTGCATGCCCGAGACGTAGGCATTGGAAAGATTGCCCTGGTCGAGATATTTAAGGAAGAAGCCAAGACAGCCAATGGTCAGGATTGAGAAGTCGAGTTTGCGGAGGAGCACACGCTCTTCGTGGGGTTTGAGATGGGTGTCTGAGTCCCAGATAAAGGAACGGAAATTTCCGAGGACTTTCGGCACCATGATGGACGCTCTCCAGGACCAAAGTAAGTTCAGTCTGTTCAGTGATGCGTTGGGAAGGGCTGATCAGCTACTTATACAATTCTGCCCGGCCGTCGCAGTGCTATAGGAGCACCTCTATCGTAATGCGCACTATTCTTCTGCAATGCGGCTTTGGAGACGGAAATACGCTTCCTGGTCGTGGCAATAAGCGGTCTTGTTCCTTAGACGGGTAATTGTTGGAGGGGCGGAGCACATCATTGCTAGGGTACATATCGCAACCACAACACCGCAGTGCGGAACGCTGGAATCTGGCAATGCAACGCTGGAAGGATCAGCGATACCGGAGGTGTAAGACGTGCTCAACCGCGCCTAGGTTGCTTTTTGCTATGTGCAGGCGAGTTGGACGTGATCGAGATCCCTACGGGTTCAAGGTCTGACAAGGACCATCTCCAGGGCTATGTTTGACTTCGACTCCGAAGGGACCACATCAATGGACAAGGCTCTGATAAGCTTCTGAACGCGACTGGTGGCTGCTCGCGGCATGCTTACCCCTCATCTTATCGCTGTCCAAGACAAAGCCAAGTAGGCCTTATGATAGGAGCAGAGCGAGGTGCAGCATGCCCTGGTGACGCCATTTTTTGCAGTATAGTCGAGGAAGAGGAGACGCCAAGGGTAAAAGTTTGAGAGGGTGCGCAGGTCTGACTGGGTAATTATGTACGTTTGATTCTTCGCAATCTGAACGCTCTTATACCATAGGTAGGAATGATCCGAGGTGAAGAGACGTCAGAGAGAAGAGAGAGGAGCTCCACGCGTCTGCTAGCGTGCGGAAAGCCACGCGCCCATTAGCGTGTCGAAGGTAGGGAGCCACGCGCTGAGATCATGTGGAGCACTCCGCACTAACAAAAACTTCACCAACACCTCGACCAGGACTCCTGGCCCTTCACCAGCCTGGAAGAGAGGCAAAAATTGATGTGATTTCCGTCACGGGGAATCGAACCCCGGCCACATCGGCGCTTGCTAATGAGAGCGATGTATCCTAGCCACTTTCCTCAATGTTAGTGATTGTTGACGAAGAGAGCAGTATGAATATGCTTACCTAGACCATAACGGATTTGATGACTACTTTTCAAACGTGGCCGTCTATGAACGCATTGATAAATTCATTTTCTCACTCGTCGTGCGTACGGTCGCATTTTGCTTGTACAAGTTGTTGTGTGTTGCGTAGTACACCTGGAATCGCCCTTGCTTACTCTCGCCGAGCGCACACCTGCCCCTCCAACTCTCAATGGGCGGGCCTTCACATCCTTCTGGTGAGCCGCTACATCCCCTCGACATCGCCTTCGAGCGAGATGCAGCAAAGCTTTGGAGCTTGCCCGCGGTCTGACAGGTATATCCACGGATGGACGACCCGATGTGCGCTCTTTTGAGTGGGCTGGAGCGTCTCGACGCATTCGTCTATTTATTCATGTTTTGAAGCTCGATTTTCCCAGCGCTTCATCCAGCAGGCGGCTTCTTCGGTCCCAGCGCTCCACCCAGAATGGCAGGATCCAGCATTTTGGCCTCCGGCACATCAACGCCGCACTTGACGAACATGCTCCTCCACAGCGCACCCACAGGTCGCTCTTCCGGCATGAACACTACTGTATTCACATACGTCGTCGTCGTGTTGTAGCAGTCCGCCTCGCTGAAGAGTTGTGCTTCGCAGTTGTCGCCTTTCTCCGAGTAAAAGACACCGCATCGCGCGTCGCTGGGGAGGTTGACGCACGACCCGTTCTTCCATTGTTCTGCAGGGCGCGCAAACGATATCTTCTGCAGGACGCTCCCTCTGCAGTGCTTAGGGCCGCCAGAACCGGAGTATGAGAGGGCGAGGATTGGAACCTGCGGAACAGGTTGCGGCGTGGGTCGCGCGACTGGATGAGACGTAAGGTCGGCTTCGATGTATCCCTCGTCGACACTGGAGGTGGACGCTGACGTCTCCTGATCCCCGATCATGCCTTCGTCGGTTCGCGTCATCGTGGGTGTGTAGACTGCCGGTGCAATCGTGGTCCCGTTCAAGATGTCGCCGCGATCGAAGTCGGTGCCGTTGAGCAGCGCCTTCGCTGCCATTATGCGTTCGGATTCACCATACTTTGCTGCCTGTGCGAGTGCGACTGCCTTCATCTTAGGTGGCGGTGCGCGTATCTCAATTGCGGTCGCCAGCAGCATTGCGACGAGGAGGAGCAGGAATGTCGCCGTGAGAAGAAGGATAAGACGCCTTGGTATCGCCATACTGAGCGACGCACACCAAAAACATCGAGGGAAATGCAGAAGACGTTCGAAAGTTCAATTTGGTGTCGAGCTTCGATGCTGCTAGGCCCGCTGCTGCAGTCCGCGTTTCATCCCCACGGACATCTGAAACGCCTCAGCTCCGCCCGTCAACAGCCCCCAAGGTCTTTAAGACAGCTCGGCGTCACGACCAAAAGCATTCGGGTCATTTTGATTGTCAATATGGCCGCACAGAGGAATTGCACGATGTCACTGCAACTTTGGGAATCCAGCTGAACAATGCCTAAAGAACGGAAATGGTTTGCCATTGTGCCTCTCCATGATACCTTACCTCTGCACAAAACGCCAGTCCAATCTCCCCCCTTTTGCTCATCGATCTCGACATCCACCTCGATTAATCTTCAAGCAACCATGACATCTTCAGCATCCCTAATTGGGCTACCAGATGCGATCCTGCTTACCATCGCTCGAGCTGTTAATACATTCGACGACCCAAATTCAGCGCTCTGTAATCTTGCTCTCACAAATCTTAGGTTCACCGAAATCGCTCGCGAGGTACTAATACGCAACGCTATTGTACCTCGACATGGTGTCTACGAGCACATTGCCTTACTGCAAAAGCAGCCGAAATGGGCTCAAAGCGTGGAGCAGCTGGAAGTATACGGGTGCAAACCTTTGCCACTGATCGCTCCGGGACAGCTCTGGCTCCCGTCCGCTCTGTCCCAGATCTTCGCGCCGCACAATACGGAAGAGGCCCAGGAGCTGCGCTAAGATTTGATCAGACAAAGCCTACATAACGTCCACTACCCTTTGGCCATTGACACTCTTCGCTCTCTGCTCAATCTGAAGAACTTGGTTGTCAAGGCGGGTAACCTGCCATGGATTCTGTTTTTGCGGGGCGGATGAAATAGCTCTGAAGCGTATACGCATCAGCATCCTGAGCAGGCCACAGGAGCTCAGCCTATTCTACGATGAAGAGATCGTCTCGCTGGTCAGGCTTGAGGAGATGCCCAAATTAGAAGTCTTAAATATTCACCAGAGGCAGTATACTCGGCGCTGGATGCGCGCTCCACCCATGACGCTAACTGACACACTGTTACCGAGCCCTGAGACCAATCAAGTCTTCGGCGGAAGCGTTGACGACGTATGGGATTGGTTGAGTGCGCTGCTGGTCGACGTCTCTGAATCCAAGACATTGCGCAAGCTTCAGAACTTGCGCCAGATCATCGTTTCCCATCCTCAGCCATACAAAGGTCCCGGGGTTGGTGCACGCAAACGTTTCATTAGAGTTCTGGCAGCCCCTGGAGACCGCACTGCAATCATATGGACGGCAGGGTATACCGAAATGATACTGGAAGGAGGTAGGGTGTACGATATTGGCAAGCACAAGATCTGTGACCTTGTCGGTAAAGTTTGATCGCGACTGAGCGCATCTCGGACTACATCTTCAACAATTGCATGACCACATGGCCACCAAGCTCAAGTGCTAGAACGCGATGCTTTCCGAAGCGTGCTAAGGCGTTCCGGTCTTCTCTTCTGCAAGGTGCAAAACAAAGATACCGGTGCGGTCACCTGGCGGCTGATAGACACCTTCAATCTCCAGCCCCGCTTGTGCAAATAGTCCCCTCCATTGCCTTTCCCTACGTTCCATGGCAGATAGCAGCGACATCATATGTATATCCCACACAACCGGGAGTAGTGATGCGCTCTCCACTAGCAAAATGAAGTCTTCAACAACTAGAGCCGAATGCCCTCTCCTCATCCCCGTTGTGACATTCCTGAGCGGTTTCAAGCACAGTTCATCGTTCCGGTCATGTAAGATGAATTTCATATAGTAGATCCGCGCATCTGTCAATCGTCAGTATGAGCGCCCAGTTCACTGCATGGAGCTTACCAGGAACAACAGAATCCTTAACAAAGTCAAAGGCTTGCTTTTCTCCACTAGCGATGTGCAACGTCTGACCTTTCATCACATGTGGCAAGTCCATCAACACGTACCTGCCAGGGTACTCGGCAAACTTGCATTTGAAGCCGAACAGATTGTGCCCTCTTCCACCTGCTACATCTACCAGAAGGATGTCGTTCTGGTCGACGAGTTTCGATGAGTCATCAACGAGCTTCTCTTGCATGTGGAACCAGTCGATCCAGAGTGCTCGCGATCCTCGGTCGCCTTCGAAGAATGCATGCATGGCGATGAAGAGCTTCGGATTCGCGGCAATGTACGGCTAGAGATTCTGCCTGGGAATGTTGTGGTCATACTGCGCGGGTCCTGATTTCTGGTCGTCTGGGTTGCCATAGCCATGCTTTTCGAAGTAGTCAGGCAGCAAGGCATACCGGCATCGTAGCTTCGCTAATGTTAGTCGGTCGCCCACAGTGTGTGTTCAGGCAATTTACATGAACTCTACCAGGCCAGCGATCTGTCTTGTTGCAAGCGCCTTGGTCAGTGCACTGGACCCGTAGGTTGCTTCTGCCAACTCGATGACGTAGCCCGAGGCTGTAAGAGCTCTTGGAAGGCGTTCTGACGTAATTGCCAGCGGAAGGTAACACTCAGAAGCAGTTATGTTGTACCAAGCAGGACTTGGCTCGCGTTGCTCACATTCGTAATCTGTTGAGATGCCACGATATGTCTAAACACGTTCAGCTCCACGAGTGTTCCCTTTGCCATGAAGATCGATTGCTGCAACATTCCGCGCCAGTACCGTTTACTTCGACGTTTCGAGAGATTCTCACACCTGATAAGCTAACTTAGTGATTGCATCTTCTAGCTTTTGTAGGGCAGCGACAAGCTTGTTCGCGGCTTCCATCAGTGAGACTCGCAATCTCTCAGAAAGCGTACCACCAAGAGCTGCTGAAGTCACTAAATCCAGGACAGTTCGAGCGACCTCCATCGTTGAGGAGGTGGGTTACAGGAAGACCTCAGAAGTCTCTCTTTGTTCAAGATTCGGACGTGCTCATATGACTGCGTAATTTAGTACCTGGGTGCCTGTAAGAACTCTTTGATAGGCACGAAGTATCTTCATCCCTGCTACGGGTGGAGAGCAACGGCCCGCAGCCACCCATAATCTTACCTCCTTAGCCTTCTAATGCTACGACACCTCTCGTACGGCATCTCAAATCCCACGAAGGGCAGAAGTAGGCTAGTACTCTAGCATGTTTCGCAGACACATCAAACCAACAGCAAACCACAGAGGGTCCGCCAAGCAAGCGCTGGGTGGTACCCAAGGCACGGTCGAGCCGTGATCGTATGAGCAGGACGGAGAAACTTCCCATTGTGGGCCGTGAATGCAAATCCGTCAAAATAGGATGCTAGCTTAACGGTGTCTTTCGGTTGATTGGATGGGATTCGTGAGCGACGTTGTTCGAATTAGCTGTAGGATCGTCCATTGCGTCGTACCAAGACTACTGTGCCTACTGCGCCATGTGTGAACAGCGAACAGATGAAACCCACCAGAGCAACATGCGGTTCTCATGGCACTGACTCCCTGCCTGTCTGCCGCATTACCTTCTACCCTAAGCCTCATTGGAATCCTGCCTCGCCGGCAGATTCGTAATGACAAGGCTCCGCGTACTCCATATCATCCGAATCCTCGCGGACAGCTGAAAATCGCGAGTGCAGCTTCCTCGCTAAAATCTATGCAGTGCACTGCAGGAAGTAGTCACTGGGCGGCATCTCCAGATACTGATACAGACACTTCGCCGTCTGATGCGTCTTCCTGGCCTTGAAGAGCTTGATAACTTCTGTTTGCGCGCAAATCTGACAAAGAAATTGCGCACGACACTCTGTACGCACATGATTGCTACGGTCTCACTTGGTGCGGAATTTGAGCTGGCCCTATGACGGCGGTGGAAGCGACTTGCTGAGGGCCTGGACGTGGTCGATAACGTTTGAATGTCGCAGTTCACGACCAGGGCCTGTGGCGTACCATGCATGTAGATGTCATCTCGAAGGGATGTGAGCAGGGCCGCGATAAGGATGCCTGCTGATTCGTTACCTGCATTGTATTGGTTGGAGATGCGGGTCTTGAAGTGCTCCAGCAAGTCTGCGAGACTGATGTTTGGACCCTTTGGGCTGTGAATGAGAGCGTCTTTGGCGAGGTTCTGTGTGTCGACGACCTTGGTGATGGTGCCCAGATCCACCAGGTCGATTCTCTAGAGCGTGCCCGACGAGGATGATGGGCGGATGCTGACCGCTGTTGTCACCGACCATATGGGGCCGGACAAACGTGTTGATCAAGACCTTCTTGGCTTCCTCCAGTGACACAAACTTCGTTGTGCCGAAGTTGAACGCCTCAGAATCGCCGTCTTCCGTGTACTGGTTGAGCAGATGCGCGTTGGGGATGACTCGGGCATGCGCGTTACGTATGCCATTGATGATGTTCTCGCAGTGGGTAGTAGGCGATGCACCCTTGACCATAAATTCTGCGATACCAAACTCGGTAGTCGGGTCGGGAGGGTTCTGCCACCATGATGCGTTGAGGCAGACGATGGCAGCTTTGTGCAGCTTCGGCGACGCACCGTGGATAGGAAATCCGAAGAAGTGACGGATGATCGAAATGTCCGAGATCCGGGACATTTCATGGGCTAGGTCACGTTCGACGCGTCCGCGACTATTGTATATGTCTGAGCGCTTCTGAGCGTATCTGTATTGCATTGGGCCAGTAGAGTCGTCGTAAGGATGCCGATCCATGTCATTTGATGGTCGTTGGATGTATGGAGGGTGTGTCCGGTTGAAGTTTTGTGGGTGGTGTGACGCGTTGAGGTTGAAGGAGACTTGCTGGAGAAAGCACCTAGACCGGTAATGAGTACTAGAGAGTGAAGGACAGACTGCGAATCAGCCAGATTCGCCTTCACGACACGTTTACTCGTCCTCAGTTGTCCAGTCCGCGTGGCTCTGAGAGGAGCCACACGTACACGCCCAGATCTCCTGTAAGCACGGCCCGGTATTGCCCTAAAACACAACCCGTGCTCACGATGAGAACCTCGACACCACCTGTTCCCACGCCATACATGATATGAATGCTGCCAGCGCCAGCGCCCCCCTTTTTGAAGCAGGACAAAGCCGCCGTTCATCAAGTCATCAAGTTCGGGTCTCTAATGACTAAGCTCTCTGTGACCATTACTCTCGTTACTTCTGTCGTGCTCGAGTCGCACGGCTGACGGGACGCGGGAGACTGGGCTCTCGTCCGCATCATGATTTTGGTGCTCGTTGTCGGCTGGACAATGGCCATCTTGTTCATCCTTCGAGACGAGGCATACACGCAAGTGCTGTCGGATCAGTCCTAGTACACCAGCGCGGGGTTCTGCTCGATTGTGTAGTACGAGAGGAACATCTCTCAAGGAGCGAGTATGGTGGACAACCCTGCTGGGATATGCAGTGTGTACAGTCGCGAATTAGTAAACAGCAATGAGTCGGGTATTTGGAGGATCGAACCGATGGGCAGGATTGGAGGTCACTGCACTGAAGCCGTCGATTGTAAGAGTCGTTACATTATTGTTCTCAGCTACTACTCGAATGTTGGTTCCGAAGTTGTTGCTCGATTGCAGCCTTGTCGAGCTCATCCAGAGGCTTTGCGTGGGTCTTGGGCGGTGTTTTGTCGTCGTGACCGTTCTCATTCTCCGAGTCAGAAGAGTTGCCAAACCCCATCGCACCAAATGCGGCAGATATTGACTGCGCAAGCGTGTTCGCTGCTGTGCCGAGAATCGAATCGCTTTCGTCGTCTCTGGTGTACGACTTGGGGGCCGGAAACCCAGATGGCTCCTGGAAGGACGGCGCCCGGCTTCCTCCTAATAGTTGTCGTTGCATACTTTTCTGCCTGGGCTCTTGCGTCACTTTGTTTGCGCCTTGCTCGGCTTCCGTTTCCACTGTATGCGCATCGCTGCCATTCGTTCCAGCCTGCTCTTGCTTGCCTTTCAGGGTATTCTCGAGTTCCTTCCCAAACAGTAATTTGAAGAACACGACGAAAACTACCTCTCCACTCCCCCTGCTCTTCAATACAAACCTCAAATGATGCGTCTTCTCATCCACATACTTTGCCACGCTAATCGAAAAGCCCGGTAACCTGAGCGAGAAGTTTGAGAAGTCAAGATGCGG
Organism: Didymella pomorum; assembly: GCA_022225945.1. Lineage (NCBI taxonomy): Eukaryota > Fungi > Ascomycota > Dothideomycetes > Pleosporales > Didymellaceae > Didymella > Didymella pomorum. The sequence continues at coordinate 38,784 of JAKJXN010000051.1, read as the reverse complement.
GTTGAAGAAATCCGCATGGTACAACCTTCCTTTCTCGAACGTAAACCTCTCCAACTCCTTCTGATCAAGGAAAAACTTCCGCCTCGCCTTCCACGCCGACGGGATGCTCTGACCAGAGCGCACAGACTCGCCTGACAGAGCTGCGCCTTCCTCGACAACGCCATCGTTCTCACTGTCTAGCTGCTTCAATTGCTCGTCTGCGCTTTGCTCGTCGACCTTCCCGCCGACACACAGTGTAAAGCAGCTGCTCAGCATAGGTCCATAGAGATACGGTTCGTCGCTGAAGGGGTCTGCGTATAACCCTGGGTCGAGCACGGTTGTTGCGATCTTAACGGCTGTTTTGGTGCCTGGTGGTAAGCGGTCGCGCACCGGGTGGCTGAAATCGAAGCCCATGACAAGCTCAGTACCGGATATGTCCCGCTTGGGAACAAAAGACCATGCAATCGAGTAGCGATCCGACGTATGCAACGGGTGATTGAAGTACTGGCAGTTCTCGGGTGCATCCTTGGGCAGGCCATGGTAGTCTTTTATCCGGACACGGAGGTAAGATGTTGCGAGGTCATTATCGACTTTCTGGGCTTCGGAGCTGTTGACGGACACTTGGCTGTGTGTCTTTGGCTCGTATGTTGGACCTGCAGTCACTGTGGTTTATGATTTAGCAAGCTGACGGTCAACGAGCAGTAGATGCAGACGAACCTTGGAGAAGGTACTTGTCGCGAGCCTTAGGGTCCACGACTGCTCCAGAGTCTCCCAAGAGCCCCATCTTTTTGACTTAAGTGTGTTGTAAATCGAAGCCAACAAGTAAATGTCAGTTGTGATCGAGCCTTGAAAGCAAAATACAGCCGCTAAAGGGATCAAGGGAAGCAATGCGCAAGCCTTGACAAGCTTCTCGAAGCGACAGCCACAGGAGGTTACGCAAGACATCTTGTGGGGAAACACGCTTGATGCTGGCGGTCAATGGAGCGTCTGGATGCATGACGTCGTGATGTTCCCACGGCAACCAATCAGCGGCTTCCGCTGTCACGACCCTAGCGTTTGCCCTGTCAGTGGGATTTGCAGGCGCGACCTGGCTCGATAATGCAGTATGTTTTATCTCTCATCGAATTAACCTTGAAACTAATTTCACTGCCTGGAACGTGCGTAGACGACAATCAAGATTTTCAAGTCCTCACATCTAGGGTTATCTATTTCTGCTTGTGCTCCACGAACGCGGCTTCGTTGGCAAATGCTTTCTTGTTCACAACCTGGTCTCTGCGCAATTATTAGTTCTACATTAAAACGGCTTCGGATACATCGAAGTAGAAGCTGAACAGTGACCACGTTTATATGAAAAATTACATGCTGGAAATGCTCCTGGTTCTTATGCAAGTCTACCTCTACACTATCGTGTGACGTACAGGTCTATATCGTGATATCGTAACAAAAGAAATATAGTAAGAAGCTCAAAACACTCACTTCTTGCCCCTTCCACCAAAGCCCCAGCGGATCTGGTTGGCCCAGCGTCCCTCTACGCCAAGTTCATCAGCGAACTGCCAGACAAGACCAGGGTTCTTTTGGAACATGCGGCCGACGAACGCAACGTCAAGGTTGTCGTCCTCAAGGTAGCCGTTGGCTTGCTTGCCGTTGGTGATCGAACCGACTGTACCAACGAGCATCTTGTCGCCGACCTTGTCCTTGACCGCCTTGGCGAAGGGCTCCTGGTAGCCGGGGCCGCCGTGGATGTGCTGCTTCTCGTGGAGACCTCCGGACGAGACGTCGAGTAGGTCGACACCGTGCTCGGCAAGCTGCTCAGAAAGCTTGACGGTCTGCTCAACAGTCCAGCCCTCAATACCGGCCTCCTCGAGCCAGTCAGTAGCGCTGATACGGAGCAGGAGAGGCATGTCCTTGGGGATGGTAGCACGAGCCAGGTCGACGATTTCGAGTGTCAGGCGAGTACGGTTCTCGAAAGAGCCGCCATACTTGTCGGTACGCTTATTGGATGCGGGCGACAAGAAAGAGTGGAGGAGGTAGCCGTGTGCGTTGTGAATTTCGATGAAGTCCATGCCAATTTCAACAGCACGCTGAATGGCGGACTTGAAGTCCTTCTTCAGCTGCTCGATATCGTCCAGGGTCATCTCCTTGGGCTGGCAGTGGTTATCATTGAATGCAATAGCAGAAGGTGCGTGGACGTTATCCGGCCAGCCGTTCAGGTCCTTTCCAGCGATGTCGCCCTTACTCAACCAAGGCGCGACTGTGCTAGCCTTGCGACCAGCGTGTGCAAGCTGAATGCCAATCTTCTGGCTCTGGCCGTGCGCGAACTCGACGATCCTGCGGAGAGGCTCCTTCTGAGAGTCCTTCCACAGACCAACATCCTCGGGGGTAATACGGCCGTTGAACTGGACAGCCGTAGCCTCGACCAGAGTAAGACCCGGACCACGCTGGAGGATACCTCCCAAGTGAGTGAGCTGCCAGTCTGTGGCGTGACCGTCCTGAGACGAATACTGGCAAAGTGGTGAGAGAGCAATGCGGTTCTGCATCTGAAGACCGCGAATCTTCAAGGGCTGGAAAAGCTTGGGAATCTTCTCACTACCATCAGTCATACCAAGGGCGGTACCAGCTGGAGGGTCCTGGAGGGGTGTGAAGTACGAAACCTGCATTCGTCAGTATTACTCTTGAGGTCGCTTCGAGATATTCACATACTCCAGGAGCTGCGATGTTCCTCAGATGGTCCTCAGTTGGGATGTCCTTGGGGATAGCATGGTGAGAGTGGGGCTTATCGGTGTTTGCTTCAGCACCCATTGTGACGGTCGTAATAATTTCTGGGAAGGAGGGAGTGGTATTGGTGAAGACGCGGCTTCAATTGATATCGAAGTGAAGGACAGGAGGGCTTCGAGCGGTTTATATTCACTCCCCACTTCTCGAAAGTACCGCGATTGACGGTAGCGTAACGTAGTCGGCTGCAGCCCCGCAGACGTCACTCCCAAAGAATTAATTCGTAGTTGTTGATTTGTAAGGCACCACCGAGGCGAATCGCACCATCGACGTATGAGAATGCGTCCGGTACTCCGCGGACAATGAGTGAGAAGCAATAGGAGAGGTCTGTGTACACGACTATGATGTCTTGCAGAAGTGGGCACGGACATCAAGCGGCTGCACGGCGGCTTACTCCTGCTGACCTGCGCTCACGTACCTGAGCAGTGGGTCGTGTAGCCGCAATACTTTAGGTGTTATTAAATACATATGCCAAAGTCTGCTCACTCATGCTGCCTCAGTATCCTCGGTCGACGTGCTGACGTGCATCCTCTTTAGGACGCTCGCACACAGCTCTGATAGCTCGCAGCTCAGTTGCGCGACCTGCGCATTGTGCTTCGCGACGCGTGTTTGTCGCCTGTCTAGTTATAGCATTGCTAAGCAGTCCACCTGGTGTATGTATACGAGGTGTTGAGGTTGGCCGCAAGTGCTGCATGGGCGGTGGGGAATACCGGCAAGAGTAAGTCCGGCAGGTCTGCTCAATTTCGGCAGCGGTTTGTCAGCGAGCCATTCCGGTGAGAGCAGCCTCATTCACAACAACAATTTTCAAGGGATCATTGGAAGCTCAACAAACCCTGGAAAATTCAATGGACAAACAATGCCTAAAAATAAGGAACTCGTAGTCATGCTGCGTAGGTTTGCGTTGTCTGCTTCTCGTAGATATGCTTGCATAGTGGAGATGGGAGCAGCTTTTCAAAGAGGAACCATCACAATAGCATTCGTCGTTGAGTATGTCGTTGAGACCTGAGGTTTCACGTTCGGCAAGCAGCATTGCCCAGCATTGTCTTCCAAGACTTTAGTGCTGTGATCGATACTTTCCCTTTCTGTTCCATATCGAGTATACCAAGAGCTGTTGTGCCGACTTGGACCCTGTCCTGCGCTGTGAGCAAACGAGTTGTCATGCACAGCACTCGGTCAAGGAGCTTGCCGAAACGAAGCTGGAGCGACTCAAAGGCGTCAAAAACGCCAATCTTCTAGTGCCGTGATCGACTTCGACACGTCAGATTCCCAATGAGGTAATATTTGGGTGTTGAAGACAAGGTTTGCTTGCAATGCAGTGCGTGAGATGCGCTGTTTCAGACGGGCGGTGCATGAAGGGACTCTTCAGCCACTAAAGCCTCAAGAGCAAACAGCTGCAACAGACACCTCCGTTGCAGCGTACACTGCATGTCCAAGTCGTGAACAATGCTCCACCTAAAAGTGAAGTCTCTTACGAACAGGCCTTGTTGGTACTTGCCCAGAGTGCGAGCGGTCACTACCCGTGGACGCAGATGCGTTGCTTGTACGGAAATAAGCCAGCAAAAGATTTTTACAATGCCAATATTTAGTGCCGTGATCTATACTGATAAAATATTCCGCTTTCAGTATGCAGACGGCGATACGAGAAGGTCAGGCGCAGGAACAAGCATGGCAAAGGCTTGGGATGTTGCTGTGATGTGACATGGCGGTGACGAATGGAACGCTGCGGAAGAACGACAAGCCTGAAGAATTCGGAGAGCATTCGTCATCGCCATATGAGAACTTGGAGAACAACAGCGGATATCGAGAAAGTTCAAGATTGTTGCTCCTCTGCGAAAAGTTGAATCAACCTTCTTACCATCCGAACAGAGTACGCCCAAGCACCGACGCGGCGACATTGCGAGATGTCAAACAACCATCCCAGAGCTCACCGCCGTCTGCCAAGCATGACAGCGAAGAGCAATTGATGCAGTCGAAACCCAACTCAATATTTCTACGACCTTCAGAGTCATATTCAGCCGCAACTGCGACGGCTGCCTTGAGTATATGAGGAGACGTTGCTGGTTGTGAGAAGGAGTATCTACTGCAGCCTCGAGTTGATTGGCGGAACAGCTCCAAATGGACAAATGGCAATCTGCCGCATAACGTCGACAGGGGTTCAGAAAGGCCACATTGACATCCTGGCGGGAGAGGCTGATCACTAGCGCGGGCCCCTCACACGATACGCTGCTGATAGGAGACTATCGTGCATGCAGTAATTGGCATTGTGTGGGATCTGACCACGTCCAAAGGACAGCTTTTGCTTTGTGCCTGAGTCAAAATGCTTCAGCCTTACGGCTCTTGCTGATGCAGACAACACGTGCATGCAGTACCACGGACTACGAAGATAGTAGAAAGTTCGAGCATAGAGTGAAACTACACGTGTCCTGTACTCATGAAGCATGAGATCTAGTGAAATTAAGGCTGATGTGCGGGCAACTCCAGAGTACAAAGCCGAGATGGCAACGCTAGTGCCGAAAGCGGAGGCGGTGAGGCGCGCGCAGCTCGTTAATACCAGCTGTTCACTTCGAAAGTTGTAGAGACCTGGTCCACATATAACGCTTGCCCACCGCCAGCTCTACCTTCTTCTTCCTCCATCGCACTTCGACAGTCAACCTCAACTGGCTTGTCTTTCTTTCTTTGTCAGATACCCGGAGTCGTCTTTACTCCACTAGACCACGCAGCGAGCTTCTCAAGTTTCGCACCCCCGCGCACACCTGCGTCCATTGAAGCTAGATTAAGGCTCATACACACACAACGCACATCCACAATGGCGCGCAGCTCACGGAGCGCCAGCAAGCGCTCCACATGGAGCATTGCTTTCTACCTTCTCATGGTCCTCGTCGCTGGCTTGATGCTCGCGAAGACGGCTCGCGCTGAGGACCAGGAGCCCCTCGCCGAGGACAGCAACGCTGTCTCCGGCCCCGTCATTGGTATCGATCTTGGAACAACCTACTCTTGCGTTGGTATCATGAAGAACGGAAAGGTCGAGATCATGGTCAACGACCAGGGTGAGTTCTGCGCTCCTCTCTGCTACTGAACAGCTACTGACAAGTGTCCTCTAAAGGTAACCGTATCACCCCTTCCTGGGTCGCTTTCACCGACGATGAGCGCCTCGTTGGTGACGCCGCCAAGAACCAGTTCGCCAGCAACCCCCACCGCACTGTTTTCGATATCGTAAGTCGCACGTCCTGCCAGCGAAAAACGACCGCTTGTTAACAACTTTTGCAGAAGCGTCTCATCGGTCAGAAGTTTAACGACAAGTCTGTCCAAAATGACATCAAGCACTTCCCGTTCAAGGTCATCAACAAGGGTGGACAGCCCCGCGTCAGCGTCGAGGTTCACAAGGAGGAGACCACATTCACACCCGAAGAGATCTCGGCTATGGTTCTTGGCAAGATGAAGGAGGTTGCTGAGAGCTACCTCGGCGAGCCCGTCAAGAACGCCGTTGTCACTGTTCCCGCCTACTTCAACGACGCTCAGCGCGCTGCCACAAAGGACGCCGGAACCATTGCCGGTCTTAATGTTCTCCGTGTCGTTAACGAACCCACCGCCGCCGCTCTCGCGTACGGCCTCGATAAGACCGACCAGAAGGAACGTCAGGTCCTCGTCTACGACCTTGGTGGTGGTACTTTCGACGTTTCCATCCTCACTATCGAGGAGGGCGTTTTCGAGGTCCAGTCTACCGCTGGTGACACTCACCTTGGTGGTGAGGATTTCGACAACCGTGTCATCAACTACTTCGCCAAGAAGTACAACAAGGAGAACGACGTCGACATCACCAAGGACGCTAAGACCATGGGTAAGCTCAAGCGTGAGGTTGAGAAGGCCAAGCGTACTCTTTCCTCCCAGAAGACCACCAAGATCGAGATCGAGTCTTTCCACAAGGGCAACGACTTCTCCGAGACCCTTACCCGCGCCAAGTTCGAGGAGCTGAACAACGACCTCTTCAAGAAGACCCTCAAGCCTGTTGAGCAGGTTCTGAAGGACGCCAAGATGAAGAAGAGCGACATTGATGACATCGTCCTCGTTGGTGGTTCTACTCGTATTCCCAAGGTTCAGGCTATGCTCGAAGAGTACTTCGGAAAGAAGGCTCGCAAGGATGTTAACCCCGATGAGGCTGTTGCTTTCGGTGCCGCCGTTCAGGGTGGTGTTCTCGCTGGCGACGCCAGCACTGAGGACATCATCCTCATGGATGTCAACCCGCTTACCCTTGGTATCGAGACCACTGGTGGCGTTATGACCCACCTCATCAAGCGTGGTACTACTATCCCCACCAAGAAGAGCCAGATCTTCTCCACCGCCGCCGATAACCAGCCCGTTGTTCTCATCCAGGTCTTCGAGGGCGAGCGTTCCATGACTAAGGACAAGTGAGTAACCCCTTCTCTTTCCTCTCTCTCCCCCTTTCCTTTTCAACATGACGGTCTTTGGTCGGGACTACCAGGCCAATGACCGAAATGTTCTTCGCCGTCATCAATCAAGTACTCACCACCAAGCGCGTCGCTAATTCATCTCAATAGTAACAACCTCGGCAAGTTCGAGCTCACCAACATTCCGTAAGTTGCACCCAAATCTACGATGCTCTGAGACCATTGCTAAAAACTGCGCAGCCCCGCTCCCCGTGGTGTTCCCCAGATTGAGGTCACTTTCGAGCTTGACGCCAACGGTATCCTCAAGGTCGGCGCTGTCGACAAGGGCACCGGCAAGGGTGAGAGCATCACCATCACCAACGACAAGGGCCGCCTTTCTTCCGAGGACATTGAGCGCATGGTTGAGGAGGCTGAGAAGTACGCCGAGGAGGACAAGGCCAACCGTGAGCGCATTGAGTCTCGCAACAAGCTTGAGAACTACGCCTACAGCCTCAAGAACCAGGTCAACGACCAGGAGGGTCTTGGTGGCAAGATCGAGGACGACGACAAGGACTCCCTTCTCGAGGCTGTCAAGGAGACCCAGGACTGGCTTGATGAGAACTCCGCTGAGGCCGGCGCCGAGGACTTCGATGAGCAGTTCCAGAAGCTGTCCGACGTCGCTTACCCCATCACCTCCAAGCTTTACGGCTCGGCTGGTGGCGCTGGTGACGATGAGGAGCCCGGTCACGATGAATTGTAGAGTGACGAGTCGTAAGAGGCGACGCAGAAAAGTTGACCTGAGTTACCTTGGGCTGCCTTCGGGTTAGTCATGTACGAGTAGCATTCCTGCAACCGTTACATCATCATCAAAGGCTCAGATGTATATGGGATTATCTCGAGTCTAGTCACGAAAATATCATTGAATGAACGAACATGAACATATACATGATCCACTATCTCATACTATAAATGCACCTGGCTGTAGCCCGAAGATTAAAGTAGCCATCAGAACCATTGTCATGTTGCAGACGATGCACAGTCAGTCTCTGAACGCCTCCACAACTCTTGGAACCCTCAACTAATGGCCGTGTTGCTTCGTAACTCGTTACTGCATTCCATGTCGGGATGTGCTGTGCCATGCATGCCCATGTATGCAAGGTGTTCTTGGTACACGGTAGTCCTTCGCCGACCCCTACGCCATGGCTCACAACTGCAACGTGCGCCTCTGCTGACTGCCATCACTTGTAAACTGATGCTTGTGGCGCTTGGCCGCTGCTGCACCCCTCATCCTGCGTTTGACAACATTCTTTCATTCCTTGTCTCCGATCGTGCAACTGCCCTTCTTCCTGCCACTTCTGTCAAGACCTGTCTTCTGCTCCAAAGATCCATCCTGCGTCCAATCCCTACGCTTTGTCCTGTTCTGACGCAATCAATGCCGGTATTGCACTGCCTGCACACTGAAATTGCCCTGACGATGTCCGTCACTATGACCTACGTCCGGACTGCGACACCACGGCGACTGGCCTGACTGCACCCTTCAGGCTCTAATATGCCGTCCGCTTCGACGTACTGCGGCATGTGTATGCTCTGTTATGCCATGCTACCCCATGACACCGCGTCGCAAAGAAGAACCATACCGTAATGCCAGTACCACCACCCACAAGCTGCTCACCACGCGGCATGGTCACGACACTCATGCGCGCCTATTGGCAACGATCCGTCAGTGTCTAGAGGACAACTCAGCAGACGATGAACGTGCCCTCTTCGCGTCGTTACCGCCGCTCTTGTGCCTCCTATACGGCGGCGAGGCTTCACCAAGTGCTTCTCATAGTCCGATGAGCCCGATAAGCAACACATTGCAATGGCACCTCACGGTGAAACGACGCAATCACAAGCTACGAGCAGGTACAATGGACAGTGTTGTGTGTTTTTGAACTTTTCGAATTTACTAACAATAGACAGTTATACAGAACACACATTGGCCACTAAGAGTCCGGATGCGAGAACCTCGTCCACATTGTACGACATGATGACCATGGGTCGTAAGGGTATCCTGCGAGAAGCGACAATATCAGATGATTGCCAAGATGGGCCAGGAGTATCCAGAGCTGATATAGATGGGCGGGGAATATGAGGAAAAGATGTGCATGAAGAAACCCGAAAGACACAACGCCGACCTAAGAAGGACAACACAGCGCTTAAGAGAAAGAAACCTTGACGGTCTCGCTGGAGGAGCCCATGGCGCAACCACCACCGGTACCGGCCATGACAGCGTCGTAGCCACCGCCACCGCCGGAGGAGGCACCGCACTCGAAGAGGTCGTAGTCAGATCCGCTCTCGCAAGAGTCTGGGGTGACACCGTTCTTCTCCTTGCACTTGAAGACGCAGACGTCCATGTCAGAAACACACTTGGAGCCCTTGGAGGAGATGGTGCGACCCTTCATGTTGACATTACGGGAGACGTCGAAAGCACCGTACTGGCCGAAGGTAACCTCCCACCAGGTCTGGTCAAGACCACCGAAGTTGGCAAGCTTGGTGGAGCCGAAGGCAGGGGCACAGGCAGCGGGAACGTTGGCAGCGAAAGAGACAACGGTCTTTTGGCCAGACTTGAGACCAACGGAAATCTCGGGCTGGTTGACGTTCAGGGACATGCCAGAGAAACCATCGGCCTTCCAGCAGAAGATGACAGCGTCCTCGTTGGCGTCGTTGGTGAACTCGGCCTTCCACTCGGAATCCTCACCGATCCAGATACCGCCATTGTTGGACTTGTCGTTCTTACCGGTGGAGACAATGCCAAGGGACTTGACAATGGTCTCAACACCCTCGAGGAGGTCAGTGACAACGTCACCGATGTCATCGATCAGGTCGCCGAGACCATTGGAAGAAGAGGTGGAGGAAGGAGCAGCGCTGGAAGAAGTAGCAGTCTTGGAGGGAGCAGCAGAGGTCTGGACCTCCTGGACCTTGACGGCAGCAGCGGAGCTGGTGGGCTCAGCCTTTGCGGAGGTCTCCTTGATGGGGGCAGCGGAGGTAGGAGCGACCTGGGCGGCAGGGGTAGGAGTGGGCGAGGCGAAGACGGAGCTCCAGTTGACCTTGTCCCAGTCAACGTCCTTCAGGTCGTAAGCGACACCCTTCCAGTCGACGTCCTGGACAGCAGAGCGCTTTGCATCACTATGGGCTGTTAGTGTTGGTTTCCTACATGTGATACGAGAGATCCACTTACGCCTGACGCCTGGCGTGGAAGCTGGCGTGACGGTTGTGGTGGTTGGCAGCGGCGGCCTGGCCGACCGCGAGGGTGCTCAGCACCAGGGCAGAGGAGTAACGCATTTCGGATTGTGGTTGTGCTGGTTGTTTGCTGATGCAGTTGGATATTGATGTGCGGCAGAGGGATCGTAACGTCGTTCAACGGCGGTTATGAGTGTGTCTAGTTGGTGAATGAATGACTGGGAGCGAACAGCAATACCGGCGTGAAGGAGTGAACGCGCGAAATTGGTTGTTGTCAAAAGAGGGACAATACGGTATGATATACTCGGTGAAGGTGGAGAAGAAGAGAAGAAGAGCGGCGACGCGCAGGAGGTAGTTCAGCCGGAGCCCCTGCTTGTTGGGTTGGTGAGCCCAGCGCACCGCCTGGGGCCTCGACGGGAGCTCATCTCCTGTGTCTTTCACCCCCTACCCAACAAGGAAAGGCGGGCGCGCGGACAATGACCGTTGTTAAACTTGTCAGCCAATTGAGAGCTGTACCTGAAAAGTGGAGTCAGGCACACACCACGCCTATTGGTGTGCCTGACTTAGCGACGGCTCGGCGCCCGGACGTTTCACTTCTGCATTTGCGCACACAACATGCTGCACGTGTTGACCGACCATTGCCCAGCTGCTGGGACAAAGGCGCAAAGGATGTCAGCTGTTGCATGCGACCTGTCGACAAAGCGAAGTGGCTTGCTGCAGGCCTTGTCGACGGTCTTTGTTAAGCTGAACACCCAGCAAACAAAATGACGGCCGCGCAATTGCGATCTTCGCGACAGTGGACTAGGCGCTCTATGATTGGAGAAACACGCGTGCGTGTCCTTCGATCCTGGTCTTGTCGCCGAGGGGACAAGTGGAGACTGACTCTTCCAGAACGTCTTCACAAACAGCCGCCTCGATGTCGATGCTCCACCGAGTCGCGCACACCTCATTTCCCAACAGCGGTGGCCTTTAGTGACCACTTGAGTTGTGAAGAGCAGCACAATGCTGACAGCATGCGACGAGCAGTTGCAGCGCGAGGACTCGACTCCTCGGTCCCAGCATAAAATATCCAACCTGCAGAGTCGTACAAGCGCAGAGCAGCGCGATGCGCTCGCCTGTTGGACCATGCAATCACTACAACAGAGTGACGCAAGAGTCGCGTGCAACGTAGTCCGGCTCTCCAACTCTCCACCTGCAGCTGCGCAGTTTCTTCTCCACTCAGCGATCAGCGAAAAGTGCCGAACGGCGAAGCAACGTTCGTGGAGCCCCAGTCCTGCCGCCAGCACGGCACGATAAATCCTTATCGCAACTTGTCGTGGGCCGGGTATGCAGCAAGGAAAATCTGCAACCTTCTTCCTGCCAGTCAGATGCAGGAACAAGCTGACATCCTGCGGGATCGTGGGGATTCAGCCGTGACGGCGCGCATGCCAATGCAACGTGGTGGGTTGTCGTTCGTGGATCATGCGTCCAGAATCTCGGCCTGACAACGGCAATCGTGAATGATGTAGGTGGTTTTCTCTCACTCGTCAGTTTTTCTTGTCTTTGCCCAATCACCACCCCGACTATTCAGCAAGATTTTCTTTAGCTCTCTCTTTTCTTCGCGAGAGCTCCGTTGGTGACTCAATTTTCGAGTCGAACATATGCGCTTGTGAAGCGGCACACGATCTGATGTTGAAATGGACGGACACCTTAACGGCTGCGCGCGGAAGGCAGGTCCTTCGCACAGCGCTGGATCGTCGACAAACGCACAAAGACATCAGTGAATGTGTCAAAGAAGCGCGCATGTTTATGGAAGACACTTGTCAGCGCACAGTAGTCTTGCAAAGTACATGCGAAGTGGTCTCAACAGGGTCTGTCATCCGACTCGACGAAGTCCGTTGAATCCAAGGATCGGTCAAGTCGTGCGCACCCGTGGACGCCACTTCGCTTGCGGTAAAGCAGCACCACACATGGTCTTGCTCAAGACTGCAGGTTCGCCTACTCGATGTTCGTAGCATATTCATTTATCGTGCATGCAGGATGCTGCAGCATGTCGATAAGCTTATTGCTATTGTTATAGCCGGACTGCGCAGGCCTTGCAGGGGCCCGCTATAGGTAAAATACGACCTTGTTTCTTGCGAGTAGGTACGTCAACCGACAGGTTGATGAATACGGCTGCAATATTCTACCTTGCTCAGATCTTCATTGAATTTTGAAACACTTGACCGAGGTCTTTCCAACGGTGCTCCACGTCCCTGACGCATGTGAGTGCTTCTCATTCAACACACATGTTGCAAGACACGTCCTCCGCCCACCCTACGATAGTATTGTTCACTCTCACGGCCTACCCTCTCGTAACAAGAAACAGTAAATCTGTAGTGCACCCACACTCCCACAAGAGACGACCATGTAGAAATAGCATTGGCGCTCGCGCGAGCGCCTCAGGCTCGCTGGTGCGGCGACTGCGAAACACGCGCAGACCTGTCAGCAGCGGGATCGGCGCCACGTACGAACTCCCGAATCTGGATGTGCCTGTCGATCACGCGTAAGGAGTTTGGGAGGGAGATCGCGTTCGCATATGATGTTGGGATGCTCAAGGGCGTCTCTGCAGCGACGGCTGTTAGTGTCATTGACGCTGTTGTGTTGATGTGAGTCGAGAGGTTGTTGTGTGGTGCTGACGACGACTGGCATGCGGAGGTGAGGGATGTTTGCAATCGCATAAGACACGCATATTCTAGATTTCAAGCTGTGCGACCATGTGAAGCGTGTCTTGCGCAATGGCATGTGTGAGGACGTCAGCTAGCCACCTCACCTACATGATGTGAAAGTGGAAGCAAGCATCACTCGCAAGCTCATGTGAACATAAAGCATGAATCTGATCGCCTTCCACTCATCTATCTTGGCTATATAAACTATACACATACACACACAGTCCTCTGCAGACACCTCTGCAATCCAGATCTTGCATCAAGTGTCATCAAATCCCTCCAAACAGGTAAAGCAGAAGTGAACGGACGTCCGAGACCAGCGGCAATTGTATCGTCGTGGGGGTATCTCGAAACTATGAACAGAATGTAGATGTCACCAAGCCTGATCGTCTCCTTAGATGGCGCGTGAACGGTCTGTGTCGAACAGGAAAGAAGAAAACGCCGGTGGATGCAAATGCTGGAAATAATGAAAGAAGCGGGAGAGGCTAGCAGGCAGACTTAGTAGCCATAGCCGTTGCCGTTGTCGTAGCCCCTCTGATTTGATGGTGGATATCCAGTGCTGGCGGGCGTGTAGCTGCGCTCAGCAGGCGTATAACTCCTCTCAGCAGGTGTGTAGCTGCGGTCCGCCGGAGTATAGCTCCTCTGCGCTGGTGTGTAGCTTCGCTCGCTGCCCAGGTTTGACGGAGTGTAGCTCCTTTGCGCAGGCGCGTTCCAAGCAGGCTGTTGCATAGGCGCGGTGACACTGCGCTGCTGTAAAGGAGGCGCGGAGCCGTTCATAGCCCTGTTTGGAAGAGGCTGAGAAGCTTCGCGGCGTTGGATTGCTGACTGTAGACTCGCCGGTACGCCTGGTCGTGGAGGTGCAGTGCCTGCTCGAGGAGGAGGAGCGGTACCCGAGCGGAGAGGCATACTCGACGTTTGCGACATGGCTGGTGAGCCAGCCCGAAGTGCGCCAGGGATCTGAGGCGGCCGGTAGTCGTCCGAGCCATCCGAGTTGGAGTAGCAGTGTTGGGAGCCGTTGCCCTGGACTGTGTTGTCAACGGGAGACAATTCGTAGGCGGGCCCAGTGGCAGGTCCATGGTTGTCGTACGGCGAAAAAGCGGTGTATGGTTGTGTAGGCTGTCTGGCAAAAGTCTCGTCAAGAGGTGAGATGACATCGTGTGTAGGTGAGTAGCGCCCGTTCGAGTAGTTCGTGTCGACTTGTGGGAGGACGGGTTGTGGTGATGCTCTGCCTTGCGACGCTGGTGTGAACGCTCGAGCCGGCGGTGCAAGGGGAGGATCTTCGTAGTAATATGCGTTCTGGTCAAGATGAGGTACAGGAGGCGCAGACGTAGCCATACCCATATCACCTGCCTGGTTCAGGAGAGGCGCATTTGATCCATAGCTTGTAGTTGAGAAATTGGTGTCTGAACGGTCTGGACCAGGCCTCTTGTTCAGCATTGGCAAAGCTGGCTTCCTTGCGATACCATTAGAGTTATTCGTGGCTACAGTGTTGGTACGCGAAGGAGCGTTCGAGGAGTATGGTGGCAGCGTCGCGACAGTGCTAAAGGTGTCAGATCGTTGTATGCCGTAGATGGATGCACCATCATCTTCTTTTCCGACGAGACTTGGGAGAGTAGGCTTCGAGCCTGTCGAGGTCAAAGTGCCCTTCTTCATGGCCCTCTGTTCCTCCGCCTTTCGCTTCTGGTCCTCCTTCTCGATCGCCTTCTTCATTTTCTTTCCAACGATACGTGCCAAACGTGTCTCGACCTTGCGACGACAGTAGTTGGTCAAGCTGCCGTCTGAACGTGGGATGTAGTGCCAGAGGAAGAAGATGTACAGAATGCACGAGATGATGATGCCCAGTGCGGCGATAACCCAGATGACGAGAGAGAATAACATGGTGAAGTAGACAACAGTTTCCTGCTTGTTGCCAGTCTCAATCATGGCCTTAATGTTCATGAAGAACTGCTCGAAGCCTGAGCGGTCTTCAGACGCGTGCTCGCCGACAGGCAAAAGCTGAGCCTGCATGACGGCGTATAGAGTCATGGCATTGATCGCAATGCGCGGTCCTTGGGCGATGATGATGATCAAAGCGCTCTTGAACTGGAAGTAGACAAAGAGAGCAATGTAGTTGGCGCCCTTCTTGGACTTCGTCAGCTCGGCGAAGACCAAGAAACGACGCCATCCTCGACCGCTACTGGTGAGTCTCATACTCTGCCAGATAGCGGCCATTGGCTCGAGATAGCATTCCGTGACGCTGCCGGACCGCATGACACGGAAGGCTCTGATGCCTCGGTAGACCAAGAAGACATATGAGATGATGATGGTAATGGCGAAGATCCATTTGGCGACCTCAAAAGGTACCTTGGGCTGCACCTGACTGGACCACTTGTTGAAGGCAAGCAAGTTGACGGCAGTGAAGGCATCGGCGGCGTAGACGGCGCAGGAGATGAGGGTGAGGATCCAAAGCCAGGCATAGGAAAAGGGGGTCAAGCATGACGACGACCTGAAGTCTGAGAGGTTCTATGAAGGTCAGTCCAGCTTTTCGATACTCTGTCGACACAACATACAATGTAATCCCACTTCTGGTCGGCGGCCACATTCACGAGGCCCTTCTCGCGGTCTCCACAGCAGCCCATAGTTGATGGTGTTGAGTATTACGTAGGTGTATAGTTTTTGGGCCGGTCAACGGTAGTGTAGTGTGCAGTCCAGCTGGTATAAAGAGTGACGTAAGATACTACAGTGACATTGGCGTCCTCAAAAGGCAGTTGAGGTTGGTGGTTCAAGGAGCGGAATCGCGATAGTGGTGACAGACCGGCTGTTGACCACTAGCGAGTGAATTGAGTGAGTGACAGAGCCGTCGCTTTTGACAGCTGGGCGACGTATCGAAGTCGGTGCTGGGCACGCTGGATCCTTCCGGAAGGGTTGGGGTTCGGTATGCTAGCTAAGAGCGATGTGCATGTCCTGGTGCGTGGAGTGTCTGGAGTGGGCGATCCGACCGCGGAAGGTTCCCTCGCCGAGCAAAGTCGCTGGCGATATGAATAGCAATGATCTTACTGCTGACGCAGTGTTTTCTTATTGTAGTCGCGTAGTGAAAGCGACTGCGCGGTGGACAATGGCAAAGCTTGGAAGGAGCGGCAGGCGCGTTGAACGTCGCACGGATGCAAGAGGGGAAGTCGCGCAACGAACGGTTTGCAGGTTTGCAGTGAGCTAAAGAGCGACAAGAAAGGAGACACAAAGAATCGGCGTCTATGTGTTTGCAGGCCAGCGACACAGAGCGCAGGAGTGGTGGTGAGGAACGATACACAGCGCTGCGCTCCCACTTTCCCCAGGGCTTCGCGCCGGAAGTTGCGCTAATCAGGGACCGACCTCAGAGGGAAGGAGCGATCAAGGCGGGGTTTGCCATTGGTCTCATGCATATCATAGGGTGCTCCACCAGTCTCAATGCGGCGCCGCGCTAGCCACTCGCAGCTCCCTTGCCGTTTTGCATCCTCGAAATGCTCTGGGATAGATTGCTCGCAGGTGCGAAACGCCGGCTCTTTCGTGGCTTCCCTTACTGCGAGCGCCTCCAATGGTGGCTGATTTCGACCCATTACAGGCGAACCCAATTGGAAATTGATCGAAATGACGATAATGCTCTGCCGATGAAGCCTGAGGCGTAGCACGAGCGGCTCGCTGGTGGAATTTGGCTGGCTGTGCCACATTCCGCGTCTGAGGCTGGAAGGGCCGACCAGCAATCCTGCGAAAGAACTGCGTACTCGTCATAAGAATGGCAACGACCCATTTTGGCAACACTGACTGCTTCAGACAAGGAAGTTTCGAAACTGCGAGGGTGGACGCCTCGCCATTGGACAAAAGCAATCTTGGGGCTCGCTATGCTTCATGCGGACGGGCCGAGGGCGGGGCTGTCGTGTGCTGCGTTGTCTCTGTGGAGAACGACATCGATCCAAAGCTCTTGCTCACAAATGTGGATTTTGAGAGATTGACAGAAAGACCTCTTTCAAGAGCTCTCCTTAGAGAGTGCAAAATTGCTCAGCGGAATGCAATCTAGTGGATAGGGGTCGCCAATTCAGGACTTTGCTAGAAAGAGCAGTGCCCACGTAAGAGCATATCGCACACTGAATCGATGCTGACGACGAAGGAGGCATTCGTATTCCAGCCCATCCAAGAAATAGTACCACACTGACAACGTGTTGTAATGCATCCCGCACTTTGAAGCTATATCAAACATAATCTCATGTTCTCACCATCATAGAATCGAGTCCAATCTAGGAGGTCAGTCACGAGTCCTATACGGATGGAAGAATTGTTTGTTGCGGAAACTACGAGTCCTGCCCGATTACTCACTCTTATGATCATGTACTGGCTACTCTGAAATCTTCTCAGTAGGTCCTTGTGATTCGTATGCGCCATCGACGAGAAGATCTTGATGAGATAGTGTCCGATGGCAAGTGTGAGTACTTGTCGATGGGTCTTGATCTTGGTCATCAAGTTTGCACGCAGCAAGGATGTTTCCATCTCCAATGCGATGGGCTGCGACAACTTCTCCCATTCGGAATTTGGCTCTGTTGCAAGAAGGGTCTCCAGTGTTTCGTGCCGTCCGTCGGCGAATTCCAGGCTGGTAATGGAATCGCTGAGCCTTTCAGTGATCCATGTCACGAAATCGACAGGGCCATGCCATCCGACTCATGCCCAGGAAGGAAACCACCTGCGGCGTTTAAGGACGCTTCCACTGTCCATTCTGTGGAACCATAGAAACAGATTATCCACACATCTCGACACTTCGTTCTGCTTTATGGTGATTCCCCATATATGACGTGGAGCTGGATCGCGGGCCTGAAAGTGTTCCATGGTTCCAACGAAGGCGTTTAGCGAGTCCCTTTTGTAAGTGAGCCGTCTTGTAGTGTATTCACTGATCAAACTTCGAAGAGCCCCGATCTGATTATTTGCCAGCTGCGGTGTGTCGAGATTAGCACGTCCGCTAAAGCTCTTGCCACCCGCAAATATCCCTGGGTGATGCCCCTTCTTCATGGGTTCTTTGTAATGAAGAATTGCACGTCCTTCTAGGAGACCCTCGCAGCATTTCATACTGGCACATTCAAAATGGATTCAATCTACTGTGAATACGAGTCTTCAGCGTGACAAGAACGCCTCTTGCAAAGTCCATGCAAGGGTTGACCAGGTGGTTCTCGATATTGCGATGTGTGGAACTTCCGGGCCCACTATCACGCGGTAGTGATCCAGCTCCAATACCGGATATTGGTTCCGCTGCGTTCCGAGCACTCTAGGAAGCCCAGAGTCCGCGTAATTACCAGTTGCAGCGATTATTGTAAGGTCTGCAGCTTAGTAGACAAGATCCATCTGGGCAGTTTGTTGGTGTTTCTCCGCAGAGCTTTGTCCGATACAGTACCTGTCAACCCAGAAGTACTGATAACCCACTCAGAATCTTTATTGCCTACATGGCATCTTGAACTATACGGGGAAACCTCCCGATGCTATCCGCGCTCTCGGGGCCCCAAACATAGCTTAGGGCCACATAACGCGTGCTAGATGCGACTCTCACGATCTTATGAAAATCGCAATCGATTGGAGAGAGTTTTTCCGCCGCGTCATCAGTATGCCCGCATGACTTTCCATGTCGACTCTGGCAATACTGTATCCGTTCTGGACAGAGCTCCAACTCTGCTTTCGGTTCCAGAGCTCGAGGCAAGAACGCATGATCCTTACAATCGACCTTCGGAAAAACAAGGATAACTTCTTGATGATCTACAACGGGGGCTTTGAGACACGCTATATCCAAGTAGCGTTCTTTCTGGCAGTCGACGAACTTGGCGATAGGCGAGGTTATCGTGAACGAGAAAGCATGCAATCTCTGGTGATCTGGATCTTTAGATTCGACCCACAAAAGGTATGCACGAAATGTGATGCACAGAGCACATGTAGGACAATCGAATCGGAAGATTGAGATTGGAATGCTTTGCCTCTTATACTGCAATGTTGACAGTTCATGGGCCCCAATGCGAGTGAATTCACACAAGCCCCACTCGCAGGCTTCGCAGACATTGTGCGACTGGTACGCGCGGACCCTTTCGGTCACTACGTCTCTAGGGTCAATATATCCGAGCTATATTGACGCCTCAGATCCATCGACATAAGGCTGCATCGGTAGAGCGTGCCTAATATTGTATCTACGTACAGGTCATTAGAGGCCGACAGCCGGGTCGAGGATGCATCCTGAAGATTCGCTGGCGATGTCATAAGGCAAAAGACAAAATGGGTTCGCTTCGTAAAGAAGTGCTGTGCGTATGTAGAGATCAGATGGAGGACAAATATGTTAGGATCTTGATGTCTTCAAATTGGCGTGCAGCCTGGCACTGCCACCCCCACACTCCAGCCTCGTAAGCCAGATCACCTTGCAAGAAATCGTTGACGCCGCAAATCCAGACGGCAAGATGGTCGGACAGTCTGAGGTCGCCAAAGGTGTTCGACGATAACAAATGGTATCCTAGACAATTTGTGGCATGGGCGCCACATGTGAGATGATCCTTCTAAAAAGCGCTGCCCTTCCCTGAGTCCTGCTTGATGCGGATGACAAGCTTGCCCTTCGATCGTCCGGTCTTCAGTTTCTCGAAAGCCTTGGGCGCATCCTCCCAATCGAACACCTCGTCGAGGACAGCCTTAATCTTCCCTTCCTTCATCAACACACCCAGCTGCTTCAGGTCATCAGGTACCGCCTTTGTCATCAACATCTGGTACGACCTCTTCCCGCCGCCCAAGAAGCTCGGGACAAGCAAGTTGCTGGTGATCTGTGCAAAGCCACCGAGGCTAGAACTCGCACCGACCTGAACGAACTTGCCATTGGGAACAAGGAAGGACGCTGACTGCTTGTACAACTCGGCAGGTGAGCCTACGTTGTCTACAGCGAGCTGGAAGACCGGACCCTTGCCAGCGAGAGTCTTGACAATATTGGCGTTCTTATAGTCGATGACCTCGTCTGCGCCGAGACTTTCGCACAGCTTGACGTTTCCTGTCGAGCAAGTCGTTGTGACATAGCATCCAAGCGCTTTCGCAATCTGGATACCGTAGACACCAGTACCACCAGAGCCCCCGTTGATAAACACCTTATCGCCAGCCTTGACATTCGGCTTGATAGCCTGGTACTGCGTGAGACCAACAATGCCCACACTCGCCGCATCTTCCACCTCAATACCGCTCGGCAGACTCGTCAACATGTCCTGCGAGACACTGACATACTGTCCCAGGGTGCCGTTCGAGATAGCGCCGACCTTTGCGCCGAACACCCACTCTCCAATCTGGAAAGAGTCGACCTTGATTCCAGTTTTCGCAACCTTGCCGCAGAAGTCTGCACCGGGTATGCACTTCAATCCGAGTGCATTCAGTGGCGCGCTCTCAGTGACTTTGTAATCGACGGGGTTGAGGGCCATCGCGTGGACCTCGACCAGGACCTCGAGGTCGCTGATAGTGGGCTGGGTGGCGGCATCGTTGATTTTGAGGTTCTTCTCCACCGGGACGCCGTCGTACTGCCAGGCTTTCATGGTCGGTCGAGACATGGTGACTTCGATTGTGAGGTCTCAGGAGGAAGTCGCGTGCTGGCACATGTTTATCTTGACGTCGCGCCTGCTGTGTGCGCCGTGGCTTTGCGTCATTTAGCTGCAATGGGGCAAGCGGCTGCCACCATCCGTGAAGCTCAGCTGTGAGCTCCTTCTCGACCCCATGACCACCGACAAAGCTTCTCCTGGTTCGAGAGGAAAGCACCTCGCATCACACGTATGTATTGTGAGCGTGCAGAGCATTGACGATGCCCTAAGAGGAGATTTCGAGGCCAGGGTGCTCGGCAAGCAAGCTTCCGCATAGTCAACTCACGAGTCAGGGGCAGCGCGCGAGACATCTCTCTCACAACGCCGCCACGACCCCATTTGGAGCTGCCTCGCTCTCGAGTCGCAGTACAAGCTGGACGCCACTCACGAAGGGCGAATGAGCCTGGACCTCCAGCGACGCCTTGCACGAACTTCGAATATCAGCGGAACTTCTGAAGACGACAATCCACTATGCGCACATGTCCGGATCCACAGGTTGTCCTGCAGTACAGAAGCCTTAGTACCGGCGAGGCAATGGTATCAATGAACGGTATGCAAATACACGCCGCCCATATCACAGAGCTTCTTCCTCCTAGGGAGGTTACCGGCCCGTCTGAACAGCGCCGCATCCTTGTGGCACCTCACATTGACGAGGCTGTCTCGATGTCTCAACTCTTTCTTTCCCACTAGGTACTCGAAACCATCGTCAGACTCAACATCTATCTAATCCGCGAAAACGACCTTTTACTCGATGCGAGCACGATCATCGACTGCATTCCAAAGTATACAAAGAGCTCGGCCCTCAATAACCTTACCTGTCCGCACATCTCGGCTTCCTCTGTAACTCTCACGTGGGAAGAGCATGGCGGCGCTTCTTGCTCCTTTCAAATCATATCAAGACCAAAACGTATCGTCATGGAAGACATGGCCAGAGGCACTTCATGCTCTCGTCCAGAAGGAAGACGTTGCCGGCACGATCACGTTACTAATCCAGCACGTTTCCCCATTGGTGAGGACTACAAAGCACTCTTTGAGAAATCAGGAATTTCAGTATAAGTCGATTCCGTCGTGACCATTCGGGACATTATTATGTTTCGCCCAAGCCGTCATATTCAGAATCCCCGAAGATTGGCATTTTGGCCGGCCTGGCAGGGAGCGCATTGTGATGTTATGTGAAAAACAGAAGGGAACACTCAGGAGCCGCTTTGTCCACGCAGTCCTTTAAGATGCTTCTACGGCACAGTTTGCACTAAAAGAGGTGAATGGAGGGTTCAGCCTTTGGGCATATACGACAGCTTGCGGTCCCAAGGCTTGCGATGAAAAATACACATACTTCGAAAACCAAGGTTGGCATGCCAACAGCGATCTCCAGAGTCAATAGCCAGAGCTGGTACCACAAACAAACATCTCTGCGGCACCACAAGAAGGAAGGAGAGCGATGGTTGATAACATCCCTCAACGATTTTGAGAGGGTTTTCGCGCTATTCACAGGTGACTTCAGCTGTTCGACGTCATGGCGACGAGTGCCTATCTGTCTTATGCATCGGGGCGCCCGAAGTCCTCTAGTCTGTTGCGAGGCGTGGACTTCAGAACTCGGGAGGTGTTGGGTTGTTTTGTTACATGTATAATGGCCATAGATTGCTTAATCAGCGGCTTTGTGTCCGCTTGGCTCAGCTGCCACCATCATCTCGTTCGAGTCAGAACATCGGCTCAGTCAAGGGCACCGACATGGAAAGGGTGAGACTCACCTTGCCGTGCATTACTTACAATCTTTTGTCGCCCACAGATGCAGTCTCTATAATTGAAGTGTGCTAAAAGATGACAGGAAGAAGAGTCAGCATATCGAAAGTGGATCTTGGAGGAGAACGACCATGGGCTCTGGGTCGCAGGCCATCAGTACTGATGCAGCACTAAGTACGGTCTGCCTTCGGCGGTACGATTAACAGTGTTGTTGCCGATCTGAAGTGAACTTACAGCCAGGGATGAGGAAGTCGCTTTTAAGCTACGACCGTATCTAGACAACCCTGTACACCAGCTTCTTTCCCGACACCTTGCCGTCCTTCAAGTCATTCAGACCCTGCGGCACACCCTCGAGACCATCCCTGACCAGCGTTGGGTGTGTCTTGACCTTTCCGCTATTGAGCAGCTCTTCAGCCGCCTTCCAGAACTTGACACCAAACTCGTAATCTTCGGGCTTAGCAGGCACCTTCTCGTTGAACTTCTCGCCCAGCGCCGTGTACCCAAGGGTCCAGCCGTGCTTTACATCCTGTCTCGGGAAGTTTTGCAGCGGGAACGGCAACAAGCAAGAGTAGTGGCCACCGGACGAGCTGATAGCGTCGCAGCAGATGTTCTCGCTGCCGTGCTCGGCAATGCAGTCGAAGACCAGCTTCAGCTTGTCCTTGCTGACTTCACGGATCTTGGAACCGCACTCAGGGTCCTTGTAGTCGAACACGTGGTCGGCGCCCAGCTTCTTCACGAGATCAAAGTTGTGCGGTGACGCGGTCGCGAAGACCTCTGCGCCAGACAACTTGGCGAACTGAACAGCCAGCGTTCCCGTGGCCGTCGAAGCTCCGTAGATCAGCACAGATGTGGGCTCAGAAACCTTGGCGGGTGGGAGAGGCAGACCGAGAGCCTGGTACAGGCCCTGGCCCACAGTGGTGATGCCCACACCGAGCGTGGAAGCGTCCTCCCAGGACATGTTCTCGGAGATTTTGGCATGGATACCTGCCTTGGCCTTGATGTGCTCGGCGAAGGCGCCGTTGCTGTGGTCTGCTGGATCTCCTCCGCGTGCGAAGCCGGCTACCCTATCGCCAACCTTCAGGTCCTTGACGCCGTTGCCGATTTCCTCGACCACGCCGGCGTAGTCACATCCCACAATGGCTCCCCTTGAAGGCGAGTTCTCGATGCTCTTCCAGTCTGTAGGGTTGAGGGCTACGGCCTTGGTCTTGACGATGATGAAGTTATCCTGGACCTTGGGGAGGGGGACGTCGGAGCGGAGCTCTGAGACACCCTTCTCGACATGAACGACGGCTTTCTGAGTAGACATGTTGACAGGGTGGTTGTGATGAGTGTATGCGGTTGTATGGCAGTGAGATTGAGCCGAAGCAACACAATAAGACACTAGAATTTATAGCTGCCTATGATGTATGCATCGGCGAGCTTGACCGGCGACATCATCGCTGGATTTGTCATCGAGGTTGCTGATGTGCACTTCCTTCGCACTTTGCTCGGGTGAAGCGTGTCAGACTACATCTTGCTGCAACTCACACTAAACACGACATTCTGATTAATATTGCTTCGTATACACGCGTATAAAGTGTACATGTGAGGCTGGCGTAAGGCTACAGATCAGGCGAAAGGCACCTAGGTAAGGCTGAGAAAGCCCGTGCGCAGTGACGAAGCCGAGCCAGGGTCCAGCTTCAAACGCGTCGCGGCCGTTGAGCTTCCTACGCGACAAGGTAAACTCAGCTCTACCACGCTTTTGACTGCCGGCGACAGACACCTCCCCGTGACTACGCGCCATGGCTGACGAAGAAAATGCCGTTCCCCTTCAACCGTATCCCGACCCGCCGCCGTTCTTCAAGCACTTCACAACCGAGAACCTGAAGCGCCTACAAGATATCGAGGATGAAGCCAGCAATGGCGCCGACTTATCCAATGGCGACGCAAATGCCGGCTCGAAGCTGTCCTCAGAGTACATCCTCGCCCTCCCAACCGAGCTCCGCTACCTCATTCCTCCACCGCCGCCCGCCGACGAAGAGCCATTTCACGTCTTCGGCGAAACAACAAAGAGCTCCGGCACCAACAAGTTCACGCAAGACATGTCCTACATCGCCGAGAAGCTCAATACTACGCCCGACTTCGTGCTCCCTGACTGGAGTTACACACAACTCTACCCCTCCTCGCCTTCAGAATCCGACCCCCACTCTGCGACCGCCCACATCGACCGCCAGGCCTACCTGAACCGCTTCAACCGCAGCCTGATCATTGAGTACGTCAAGCTGCTCGGCATCACTGCGGCAAGTCCCACGCATCCGGGGAAGAATGAGGTCCTCAAGCATATCCTAAACCTGGTGTGTAATATGCATGGCTTGATCAATGAGTATCGCCCGCATCAGGCGCGAGAGACGCTTATCAGGATCATGGAGGAGCAGGTCACGCGCAAGAGGAAGGAGATTGAGGACGTCAGAGTAATGAGGGATAAGGTCAGGGGCGTGCTGGATGGGTTTGGGAAAGCTGTTGAGCTTGATGCCGGGGCGGAAGAGGGCGAGGTGGCGCGGGATGTGGTGGGCAAAGATGTGGAGGGTAATAAGAGGAAGGATGTGCAGAGGGGTACGTGGGACGTATTAGATGAGGTGCTGGGCCACTGAGGACATCACTTGATCTAGCCTGTCGACACGGCATATGACGGCGGGAATCCCACTGATACACCGCGACAAGTTGACGCTGAAGCATGGCGGTGTACACCAACTTCATCGCTGTACTGCAGCCGCGAACCGCAGAATTATTGGGCGCCGAGCACTCCAACGCCTGCGGTGAGAGCCAGCTGAACGGCGCCGAGCATTCGTCTTGGCTGCTCTTAGCATTGCAGAGCCGCTGCCTTGAGCACCAATCTCTGGCATGTGAAGTCAGCAACAAAAACGGCCTGCAAAAGTCGAGAGCTGGGCAGCCATAGAATGGGGGTGGATCTATCGCCCAGCCTGGGCAATTGCGTGGATGACCCTAGCAAGGCACGCGATTTCAGCCTCAGGGACCATGGTTCGCAGATATCGAGGACTTGAGGACTTGAGGACTCACCACCGTTGTTCACGCTTTCTCGGCTGTTAGCAGGACTATACAGTCCTTAGCGCACCGTGCGTGGTTCTCGCCAACCTCCGCGAAATAGCAGCATGACGTCACCAGCGCTTGGACACGACGCCCACATCTCAATCCAACACTGTCCTCGAAATCTCCTCTCCTATTCAGCCCCCGTGTTCCCCGCATTTAAGCTTTCGGCACAATCCGCTAAGGGTGTGTGACACAGAAATAGCGGCGTGAGCATGTGCACAGGGGTACACGAGGCAGTCGCACCTGACGGGTAAACAGACCTCAGCTCCGTCACTACATCAGAAGCAAAAGGCAAGAGCAGGCAAACAGGCGCTCTTGCACAGCCAGTGGGCAAGAGATAACGATAGCCTCCCTCTGACATCTGCTGTTTCATCTTTACACTTAAATTCACCTCGAGCATTCCTCATTCTATCGAATCTCCATAACAAACTTACTATGCCGGCGTCGACTTTGAAAAAACCGTCCAAACGTCTTCTGGTCTTTTGCGATGGCACATGGGTAGGCATTGTACCTTGCTTGCCTGCTTCTTCGTTTTTGTAACTTAACCTACGCAGTGCGGTCGCGAGACCAAGGTGGCCGGCGCGCCTACGAGCAACATCCGAATGCTAGCGGACATGGTGGGGGACGTCCGATACGATGATACAAACAAGAAGCCCGCGACGGTGCACTCTATCAGACCTCGTACTGCCAACGTCATTGCCGGCTACCAGGAAGGCGTAGGTCTTGACGGAACATTCCTGGAGTATATCTGGAACGGTGCAACAGCATCTGATATTGGCGACGAATGCGTGTCCGTCTACCGCTTCATTGTCGAGCATTACACTGATGACCATGAGATCTGGCTATTTGGGTTCAGCCGGGGTGCCTTCACTGTGCGCTGCGTGGCTGGCATGATCAACAACTGTGGTATCATACGCCGACAGAGAGATACCCTTTCTTCGGAACAGGTTGATCGTCTGTGCTACGAGGTGTTCCGTACATATCGATCCAGCCTCCCCATCGACGCTCCGCAAAGCGAACAAAGTAAGAGGAGGCGCCACAATGCAGACAAAGTCTGGCAGGTGAAGCAGCCCATCCGCTGCATGAGCGTCATCGACACAGTCGGTTCCCTTGGTATCCCTCGGCTCAATGCAGGCATAGGCGTCGACTGGGCCCCCTTCGAATTCTTCGATCAGTACGTCTCGACAAGCGTGCAACATGTCCGCCACGCACCCGCCTTACACGACAGGCTGTGGGCCTTCCAACCCTGCCTCGCCTTCCCCAGCGTGAAAGCGCCAAATACCATCGTCGAGCAAGTCTGGTTCCCCGGCGTTCACTACGACCTCGGCCGCCAAACCTTCCGCTTCATACGCCAGCATCCAACAAACTACATCGAGGAAGCCCTCGGGTGGCTGCCCGACCTGCTCAGCCGCACCGTCTGGCCAAACGAAGTTCTCGCAGACAACGTGCTTCGGTGGATTCTCGAAGGCGTGCGCTCCGTCAACGATCCCCGCACACCTATCATCCTCGACCTCGACGCCCGCATTGCCGCCATCAGCGCCCGCATCGCTAACCCACTGCCCAATAGCACCGGCAGTGGTGACATCTACGGCAACGTCATCGAGTTTGCGCCCGCGGGTAGGATCCTGGGCGCCGTGCAGAAGGTCTCGGGTGCTATTACGTGGGGACTCAATAAAGCGTTTCCAAAATTGGGTGATAACATTCAGGACTTGCTGGGGATTAGGACAGTTATGAATGTCCTCACAGCTACCGCGGATCGCAGGATTCCTGGGGCTGCGGCAGATGTGGATGCGTATACGGCGAGGAAAGGCGCTGTCAGTGTGGCAATAAATGCGCGCATGAGCGATACGAATGAGTGGGGGAAGATCAGGTATCCGAGCAAGACTTTTGAGAATCATGAGCTTTGGACGGAGGTCTTTGGGGATGAGAGGGATGGAGCTGCCTGAGGTGGTGTAGCATTGGGTCGTGGCCAGAGGTCGTATTGTTGTTGGCATCACTACAAAAGATACTTCAGGAAAGCAATTACACTATCTTACACGAGTTGTACCATCGAAGACCCTCCTTCAAACGTGCTCACGTTAGCAAGACTAGAACAAAATCATACACGCACCTACGATACACAAAGATCCCAGTGCGCTAGAACGTATGTCCGCTTCCAATCCCAATGCATGCGAGAGTGTAGCGTATCGTGTCGTTGACCTTGAAGATGAATTGCCAGTACATGCCAGCCACGATGACGGTCAGTGCAGTGTACAGAACTGCGAGGACCGCATCATAGATTGTATAGAGATAGACGTCCAATATCTTGAGTGAGATCTCAAGAGTAATGAAGATATTCTGCGACCAATTTTGATGCGTCTGTGCGAGAGTGAGAGATGCTGGGATTATGCAGACGATGTGTAGCAAGTCGCAGAAGAGAGGGAAATGCTCCCAAGCGAGGCTATGAATAGACTTGTAGCGTGGTGCTGGCATTGGTAGAGGGACCCAGATCTTTGGAACGGGTTTGGTTACGATCGGATGTAGTCCTCGCCGACTCTCTGTCATCTTTTTGCTGCTATAGTCAACTGAGAGAGATGTTGTTTTGTTGTGGTTGTTTGCTGATGGAGTGCCATGCGAAGTCGCGAGTTTACAAACAAGTTTCCAAAGCTGTTGATTCGGAAGATGCCTCAACCACCTCAAGAACATGTCTCAACTCATGAACTTAACGAACAACCCCATTACTAGTGCGATGTTTGCGGTCGTCACGCACAGGGTCTACATGTTCGCGATTATGTTGCAGATACCCAACGTTATTGGAGACGAAGGTATTGAGCTCGAGGTTTTCAACCAGTCAGAGACCGAGGATAAGATTGAGGTGCTTCCTCTGATCATCATGACGCCTCTGACAGATTGACAGGGACTTAAAGTTCGCTCTTCAAGCAGATCAGTCCGAAATTAAGTTTTGATGGCCTCATCTCCTCACCTAGCTTAAATGCCAACTTCAGGTTAGCCTTATGTGAATAAAGGAGGGAGCTATTGTTCGTGCCAGACGGATGGTGGTGAGTGGAAAGATCATGGCATTCACAGAACAAGAAGAGAGCAACAGAGGCAGGCATTAGCATTGCAGTGCGAGGAGGAATGCAAGGATCAAAAGAGACACACTAATGCTGGGAGTGGTGTGGTGCTGGTAAAGGAACAAATTGCAGCTGCCGCTTATTTCAATTTGGGGCCGTTGATGTCCCAACCGATCTACATTCCATGCCTTTGTTACGTCGCACCTGCCACGACCATCGAACAGCTTGGATGGATTCACACGTAAGAGTGACCCAAAACCCATTGCATTGGGACATCTCCATTACTCAGATCATCGCTCTCGTTATCTGATCTTCATCCTTCTCTTCCAATCGTCCAAAGTGACCCTGCACATTGCTTCCTCCATTTTCAATACGTGAATTTCATCTCCCACAAACTTTCCCGTCCTGTTCCTATTTTTCTGCTGTCATATTTCCCCGTCGTATCACGGAATTGCTCACGTTCCTTACCTCCTCTCCTCCGCTCTCAATTCCAACCACTCCGCACCAAGATATCCCACTTCATCGCGTGAGCCGCTCAACAAAGAAGACGGAACTTAGGCCATTACGAGACCCAGCAGGACCTAGATGACGGGGGAATCTCGTGAGGCGGGACAGCATTGCACTTCTGCTTGCTCATGCTGGTGTGTCGGGTCATGTCGAGGTCTTTGTGGGATTGTCGTTGATGTATCGGAAAGCTGGTGTAGTGCGGCGGGCTTTAGTCGGCGAGTCGGCTTGATTCGTTGAGTTGCGGTGGTTGTACGAAAGAGAAGCCATTGGATTTGCCAAGTCAAAAAATTGAAAAAGGAAGAAGTTGCGGGGAAAGTGAAAGGGAATGACACTCTGCCTTGCCTAGGCGGCGTTGGAGATGCAGTAGAAGAGACACGCATGTGAGTGGAGAGCAGACTAGAATGCATCGTTCGTGCAATATGAGAGAACTCCGACCGCTATGCTATGCTTGACAAATGAAAACCTGGCTCTGTACTCGAAACTTGCGGCGAGTGCCCACGAATGAATAAGCTGAACTTCTCCGACCATGGGGCGATGTGACCGTGGAATCGCCTATCTGTTCACCGTTCTGCTCATTGTCAATGCTCCTGTGTACCCTCTGTTGTCTCAGATCCGGCTGAGCCTTCAGCCAGCTCTCGTTCATCTCCACTCGCCATCCTGCTCATGCTTGATCTCATCGGTATGTGTCCTTCGCTGCGTCACCGTGATGTAATGTCTGGCTCTGGTAGCCCATCGACTCATTATGCACCTGTCAATATCAGCTTATGTTCCTCCAGTCTCCACTTCTAAATCACCACCTGTTCACGAGCCTCGTGCATTGATCATCTGGGCTGCCACTCCATTCATACACGTACCGGCGCATAGCTCCCCTTACCCCCACTCATACCCTCATGCTCGCCCATATCCGCGCTCCACGCTTGCTCTTCGTCTTCCTCCAACTTTCCATAATTGCCACCGCGGCTGCGCTCCAGGCGAGGGATGAAAGTCTTGTTCCGCGCATTGCGTCGTTTCTTAAAAAAGAGGAGGATCAGGATGATAACGAGGACAAGGATGATGGCGCCGGCGATGAATATGACGACTGCGACCGTGCCGGCGTTCTTATCGACGCCTTCGTGGCGGGATAGCCGCGGCGCCATTGTAACGTGTGTTGCGGCCCGATTGAAAATCGTCTCAGAGAAGGGGGCGAAAGCGTGGGTATTGGCGGCCGTAGAAAGCTTCGATAGTAGTAATGATAATAGCAGCAGTGGTGGTGGTGGACTTGGTGCGATGCAAAAAACAAAGAGAACAGTCACGAAGCGACACAATGTGGCAGAACAAGAATGCAGTAAGAAGATAGTAAGAGAGTGCAAGAAATACCAAAATCGGGGGTCTGGGGCGAGACGCTGTCTTAAAGGAGCTTCATCTCGTCTGGAGAAAGCACGAGCATCCTGTTGTGCTGTCCTGTCTCCACTGTATTCGAGCGTCCATGCGCATCCCTTTCTCATAGCCTATCAATGTGTGAGCAACTATATCATATTGTGCATCATGCGAGAATCTTATTCAGGTTGAATTCGAAAGTATTGGTGAAGGTCGCAAGGTTCGATTTTTAGTTAACAACGACTGACGTGTGCCATTGTTTCATGCAGGAACACATGCTGAATGTAGCGGTCTGGAAGCATGGGCCTTAGTCTAAGATTAGACTGGGCGATCGCAGGCTTGTCTCCACTCTTGTCTCCACCGGCAACGGCCCGAGGCATCGGAGGCTTTGGGCGCTGCTTCTCCGTGTCGCAATGTATCATGCCAGAGGACCAGAGGCATAACTAGAGCTCATCGTTGCGCATAGTGAGCGAAGACTCCCTAGCCAACTTGAGACTTCGATCTGATAACACTCGAGGATCAGTCGGACCCCGACCCCTCTTCAGCACCCGTCGAGTGCTGGAAGTGATGTATAGGTAGTCTCCACCGTCATTTACGAAGACTGAGTGATCAAACTGCTCAGGCTTTCCCAACTTTAGCCTTGATGCCAGCAATCCTTGCCTGGAGGACCCCCTTAAGCCCCCCAGCCGCTGCCGGCACCTCATCAGCGCCCACGAAACGGCGTACGAGAAGGTTGAAGATATTGCCGAAGCCAAGAGCCATGACGGTGCTGGTGAGAATGATGACGTTGTATGGCATACTGAAGTCAGGTGTTGGTAGAGGCAGTAGGAGTGACGTAGTCCTAATGTAGATGCCCTTCTTGTCTGCGGCTTGAGGTCTGATGATGCGGAGGACAGCTGGCGCGATGTCGAAGCCTCGATTCGCGTCAGGTGGATACTCAGTATAACGGAGAATGGCCTTCTCGAACTCGTACGTCAATGTGAGGGTTGAGCTAGGTGGGATGACCATCCGCAGCTCAAGGTGGGTACCACGCTGCCTGTCAAAGGCAGGCCTGTAAAACGTCTGCTTGATGGGGCTTTCGCTCGAAGTGTCGACAGTAGCACGGAGAGTGTGCAGGTATGGCTTCATGAACCAAGGAAGTGACTCCAGATAGACGAAATCCACTGCCTCGGTGGTTGAGGGATTTCTGATGATGGCCTGTGTGCTGCCACGCTCTTGGCCGTGACCGTTAATCGAACGAGCAGCGAAAAGTGCTGGATCTGCGCGTACCAGTCCTGTGGTCATCTTCTGTTCGGGAAGGACCAGATCAAAATCTGCGCCAACTGGAAGCTTGTAGCAACGGAGGGTGTCAGAGGCGAGCCTTGACTCGATGAACTCGCCTTCAGACTTGATCTCTATGGTACGCTCTGGCGGTGTGTTGATGCAAACACTGTTGCTGTCTTCGCCGTCTTCCTCCAATGGACACGAGCCCCTCAGAGGTTTCCCGAAGACCTCTTCGAGAGTCCACCCAGGCTCTGTACCCTTATTCAGAGGGAAGCAGGTGTCTTGCGCGTTGTATCCTTTGGATGTGTCGCACTCAATCTGATCCATGGGCAGTGGACGAGGGATTGGGTTGCCTTTCGGTCGTTTCGATCGAGCAATGTCAAGCACCATGTCCACACTCTGCTCCATTTCCAACGAGCATTTGCCATCTTCGAGGCCACAGACAGGGCGTACGTCAATGGCCATAGTCTGAAACGAGGCGTCGAAGAGCTTGTGGCCGTCCAGCAGACTCGAGATGCCGGCCTTGCCTTTGCATGGAAGCAACTTGAGGAAGGGGGTCAAGTTTTCGGTACAGACTACCTCGTGGGGCAGTGTGCCATGTAGCAGATGGAGGTTCGGTGCGTTTCGGTGGTCGCCCTCCGGTGAGAAGGCCATGACGGGACGAATTGTCTTGGTAGCATCGATGAAGTTCAGAGAGGCACAGAAGAGGCCAGACAGTGCGTTGGTGAGAGTGAGCCAGCGTGCTGATGCTCTGTTGGAGTCAGTCGCAGTTCGTAGTGCTTCAGTGGCTGTCCTACTGCTCTTCAGTATCAGCCTCGATCCAGGCCCATAGCTCTACACCAGTACCTCCTTCTCTCGACCCCTGGTGTGGCCGCTGACCCCAGTTCTCGGCATCCCACCTGCCAACGCTGAACCGCAGATGCAATTCCTGTGTATGCGCATGCTGCAAGATCTGCCCCAGAGATCTTGGCACGTAGCGGAAATTCTGCTGCTCGAACGAGGCTTGGCTCTCATTGCTGCGGAAGTTGAACGACGCGAGGAGCGTGTCCTGCGGAAGGGGTCGAAGCAGGAGCTGCTCGTGGTAGTCAGACGCCGCCGAGGCGAAGGCTATGAATGCATGCAGCAAGAACAGAAGCCCGGAAGAAAGCATCGCAGCATCGCAGCGCCTATGAACGCGTCCAGAAGCACCAAAGGCGTGACGTAGAGGCTGGTGCTGTTCGCTGCTGTTGCGGAGGTGAAAGCACGCGCTACACGTAATTGGCCGGGGCGCTAGCTTGGCGGGTCATCGAGGGTCGCCATTTCTGTTCGGACGCAGCGCAGCTAGCTGCTGCCGTAACCTCACCAGTCACCCCCACAACCAAAGAGAGTAGACAGAATGGCCGCAGCAGAGACGCGCAGGCTGCTTGGTGCGTATCACGGTCACATCAATCGCTTAGTCATCCTAACACTCTGCAGAACAGCTCATGGGCGAGCAGCTCATGAGCGGCTCTGACCAGCGCGCGCCGCAGCTCAGCATCACCGACCCCAAGGTCTGCCGCTCCTACCTTGTTGGCAACTGCCCCCACGATCTCTTCACAAACACAAAGAACGAACTTGGCCCCTGTCCCAAGGTCCACAATGAAGCTCTCAAAACCGAGTACCAGGAGGCAGACGCAGATCAGAAGCGCAGGTGGGGGTTTGACTTCGACTACCTGCGTGATATGCAGCATCACATTGACGGCTGTAATCGCAAGATAGATCAAGCCCAGCGCCGTCTTGAGAAGACTCCTGAAGAGATTCGCCAGACTAACGCTCTGGTGAGTATCTTACCTTTGACTTGCGAACTCGGATACTGACACCGCCCCAGCTAAAATCGATCAACGAACTCACCAAATCCATCGACGCCGGCATGCTCGAAGTCCAGATCATGGGCGAAGAGGGCATGGTCAACATGGCCGTACAAGAGTTCACCAAGGTCCGCATGAAGAAGGCTGAGAAGGAAGAACGTGAACGAGAGCTGCGCGCGCTCTCAGATACAGGAGGGCCATCCGGACATCAGAAGCTCCAGGTCTGTGACGTATGTGGTGCGTACCTCAGCCGTCTTGACAATGATCGCCGTCTAGCAGACCATTTCTACGGAAAGATGCATCTTGGCTACGCTCAGATGCGCAAGTCGTACGAATCCCTGCAAAAAGAGCTCAAGGGACGCGCTCCTCCCCGCGACGCATACCCCTCACAAAGCGACGACCGAGGATCATGGGGCGGCGGCGGCTACGGTGGAGGAGGAGGAGGTGGAGGAGGAGGAGGAGGAGGAGGCTACGGCGGCCGCGGTGGCCGGCGTGGTGGTCGTGGAGGCAGAAGAGGAGGATGGTAGCAGTCTTTTGGTCCGGCGTTCAAGGTGTGTCAAGATGATTCCCAAAAGGTCCAACTTACTACAGCATTATTGCGAGCGACACTTCAGCTGCAACTTCTCTCAGCAGTACTTGTACAACAGAGGCGGTCTACAAAGCCGTTTGGAGCATGGAGCTCGCGACCTAGTCCAAATCAAACTATGTACGCCTACACCATGACTCGTTTGGTCTTTCTCTAACCACCAACAAGGGATTGCGTGCAACTATGCAGACTGCTCGGCAGGACTCTTGACAGCTGAGAATCTCTTGGAACGAGGGATATCGGTGAGTAGGCATTTCGCTTTCGCATTTCATCGCCGGGGCCAACCATCGATGAAATACGCCCCGTCTCATTTCCAGCTTCGTCATTCAGTCATGTGCTCATTCGCGTGCCCCTTGGCCTCGCTGCGAGCACTCTTCTCATCTCGATGTGTATGGCAATTCCCACCGGACGGTTCGTGCCTTATAAGCCTAGGCCCACTCGTATATGCACTGTCTTCTCAAGTCAGTCCGTGAATGAATTGTAGGAATGAAGACGCTCGAGTAGAAGTCAGCCGCTGACGCCTATCCGTTGCACAAACTCGCTTCCAAAGTTCGGAACTCAGGAATGTAGCGTGGATCGCATTGCATTGCATCAGTAGGATTCCCGCTCCCTACCCGCGCGAGAAATGCACGGCAGTCAAAGCCCTACGCTCCGGAACAGTGGTACATAGGCAACAATACGTATAAACCCTTGTTCATTCACCGTTTAGGCCTCCCTTTCCTACGCCGACACCATGCATTCAATCTCTGTCTTGTTGGGTCTTCTTACATTCGCGGTTCAGCATGCTTTTGCGCTCACTGCTGGTGTCCCAGGTAAGCTTCATAAGTCCACAGCGAAAGCCAGCTAACACGCGAAGTGACCGACAATGTGCTTGATCTTGAGATTGGAGACTCTTTCATGGGCGCGCTGACGCCGTCATCGGAGTACCTTGCCAGTCTGCGTCGCAATGCCAGAAGCAAAGTGAAACGTCAGACACCTTACAATGACTATGACGCAGACGTTCAGGAAGACCTGATCACCCTTGGAGGCAGAGTATATATGACCAGAGTTACTCTCGGCAGTCGCGTCTACTCTCTTGTCATCGACACTGGCAGCTCGGATACATGGGCCGCACAAGCAGGCCTGGTTTGCAAGAATGCTGCTGGCCAGACCGTCACGACCGCAACATGCAGGTTCGGTCCTCTCTACAACACAACAGTCTCGCAGAGCTATAAGGCCTATAATCCTCGACAGACATTCGGGGTCAATTACACTAGCGGCGAGTACCTGCAAGGCATACTAGCAACCGAATTGCTCGGCCTTGGTGATGTCGGCGCTGGCTATGCACCGCGCCAGATTGTCAATCAGACAATTGGTATCGTGCAACAAGGGTATTGGGACGGTGACGGTACCAGCAGTGGCTTGATGGGTCTTGCATACTCCCGGCTCGCTAGTGGCAGCAGCTCAATCGGCTACGAGGCCGTCATCTTCACCCTGTGAGTCACGCATCATCTCGCAAATTCCATGACGGTAGACGCCAGCGCCATAATCCATATCGATGCTCTGCAATATCAGCCACTAACAACCCCACAGCTTCGACCAAGCCTACTACCCACCCGTCTTCTCTCTGGCCCTGAACCGCACCCTCGTCAGCACCAGCTCCAAAACCCAGCCCTCCAAAACCTTGGGCGGCGTAATGGCCATCGGCGGTCTGCCCGACGTAAACTACGACACAACCTCGTGGGCGCAGACCGGCATCATCCCCGTCAGCGCATCCGTGTACACATACTACAGCATCAAGATCGACGGCTTCAACATCAGCGCGCCTGTCGGCAGCACCGTGGCTCCGCAGAACTACTCCGCCTCGAGTCAGAATATTATTGTTGACAGCGGAACGACCCTCATCTACTTACCGGATCGGATTGCGGATTACATCGCGAGTTTGTTCGTGCCCGCCGCGAGTTACAATGCGAACTCGGGGCTGTACATCGTTAACTGCCAGGCTGTTGCGCCTAGAGTGGGCGTCACGGTTGCGGGAACGACGTACTTCATTAGTACCGATGATCTTATGAATCGTGGGAGTGGGGCTGTGGGCGGCGCGGGGACGGGCGCAGGCGCGGGGCAGTGTGTGCTTGCTGTGCAGAGGACGGAGGGGGGCGCGAGTGTGTTGGGGGATAGTTGGTTGAAGAATGTGCTTGTTGTGTTTGATTTGGGTGGAAACAAGGTGAGGATTGCTCGGAGGGAGGTGTATTAGGCGGTACTGAAGGGGTTGAAGGGTCAAGCGATTGAGAGTCTGCAGTGGTACGAAGGAGCATGAGGGTGGTTTTGAGGAGAGCGTCACGCGCGTTGTTAGGTGCGAGCATCCGGGCAATAGTCATCCCAGCTATCTTAAGCTGACATTCTTCCGTTCGTTCATACTATAGGATCACTTCTGGTCAAGCACCACCTCCCTCTATTTTCACAAACTCATTTGCGGGAGGAAGTCTCCCGTGAACGTGCTAGACGGATCTGAACATGCTTGAGCTATGTTGAGATGACTTTTACTTAGGATGTGAACGAGTAAGTAGAGCACCCGCACGCTTTCACCCATCTCTTCTGGCCTCACCAAGCGGACCCAACATCATATACACGCACGCCGCTTCGAAACATCAACTATCATCACCATTCACACACCATCCAAACACCAAATTTCGATCTCACAATACCAACGCACCGACCATCCAGCATGCCGTTCACCACCGACCCACCCACCACCGCCGACCAAACTTTCTCCTCCACGGTCGTCAATAATGCACTGATCTTCTTCGAGGACAGGATTCGTCACAACGCCTTCATTTCCTGGCTCGCCACGTGCCTTTTCGTTGTCTTCGCTATCGCCGTAATGTGCAGCGTCCACACTTTGGAGCGCCGCGGTAACGAACTCGGCAAGGAGAATCAGATTCTGCAAGCCCGAATCGCAGATCTCGAGGAGGAAGTTGTCCTACTTCAGGGCGATGAGGCTCAGATTGAGGCGTATTGCTTCCGCAAGTTGGAGCGCGAGCGCCGTTGTGCTAAGCCCGCTGAGAACAACGAGGTCACGTCGCTTCTTCGCCGTGTCTGTGGAGCCTTCAACGTTGACAACTCGTGGTGGACATACTTGTCGGCGCCTTCATCGCGTTCCTTGTTATCGCTCGTTCGTAAGTTCGTCAATTCCTGGAGTGGGCTTAATCATTTTCAGGAGCGAAATTTATGGGAAGCTACGTATGGGACATGAGCGGAGAGATGGCAGAGTGGGTCAACAAGGAATGGAATTTGGTCCTGGAATTACGGAGACTTGCGTCATGAACATGAAGTATTAGATTGAATCTACATGAATCCGCTCGTCCAGCTGTTAAAGTGGAATGATGAACAGAATTGGCGTGAGTTGTCAGGCGAGAGATTGTTTCTTACGTGGGAACAGAGGTTTCCTGTTTCGTACGCAGAGGAAGGGGAGTACTATCGCCTTTGGAGTGGGACTTTGCAATAGAAGATGTAGAGATTATGATTTGATACTGGGCATTACTATGTTTGCTATAATGAAGGGGGAGGAAGAAGGCTTTATTGTGTTCAAAAACGCCGCGAAAAATTAGACGAAAGCATCTACTTTTGAACGAGTGCTCTGTTTCTGGAGATTTCACTGATGGCTTTCGCCAAGATTCGTCCCCTGGCTCCATTCAACGTATTCATCAGCTTCCACCCGGTCTACCTAGGACACCTTCCATACTTAAGGGCGCGCTCCGCCGCTGTGAGCACCACTACAGAATATGCCAACTTCCACATACACCACCACTGTCAAGTTTCCTGTAAGCGACGAGACCGTCAAACTCGTCGCCACGGCACTCATGATCAGCGTGCATTTTGCCGCAATCATGCTCGGCGAGGTCGTCTTCAAAAAGATCAACGGTCATGTCCGTAAGTTCAACGAGCTCACAGAGCATGCAAAGACCTTCCCAATTCAGAACGACGAGATTCGAGTTGCATTTAACGAACAGCAAGCTCGCCTTGACCCGATCGTCGCTCGTCTAGACGACGTCCAATATCGCGTTCAAGAGCTCGAGGGACCCGCGTCTCCTGAGTCTCTCGTTCCGGAGCAAGAGCTGGAGCTAGTGCCTGAGGCTGTGCCCGATGATCAAGTCGTCAATCCCTACGACCTCCGCCAGCACAGTAGCATCTTCTTCGAGCTCCCTTTCTGCAAGGTCCGTACTGCAGAAGAGGTAGCCGAAGACCTCAAGTAATATACGTCATTATCGTCGTCCTTATGAGCATCCTGTGGTATCGGACGTAGTCGTATAGGCTCTGCGATTTGGAGGGGAGAAGAGACTTGAGAAGGAAATGTCATGTAAAGGCGGGGTTGCTCTCGCTGTCCGAAAATTAAAAAGGAAACGGGTTGACTTTCGAACGCGCTGCATTCGTGATACGTGAGTATGTAACTTCTCATGGAAGAAAATGAACGTGTCAGGTATAAATATCTCAATTGCACGCGCTGAAAATGCTTCCGCGGAGGGATGCCTGCTTAATTGTGAAAGCACGATGCAAGGTGTTGGACCCTTTTTTTTGATTGCTCTGTTGTTCGTGCCTTACTGTTCTTTTGCAGTGTTGTTGTCCTTGGTCGTTCTTTCCCTCCAACTATGTACCGTGCCGGACGGGCCAATGCCTCGGACGGGGCAATGACCGATTTGCCCCACCAACCACCACCACCGCCACCACCTTTACCACGCCGCGATCACCGCAAATGGAGCCTATTGAC